>NW_023607999.1:0-29658 GCF_013339725.1 Rhipicephalus microplus | reverse complement strand
TCGTGAACTGAAGGATGCGAGTGATCGATCTTGCCTGCTAGTGGCTAGGCGACAAAGGCTTTACCTTATGTCCTGGTGTAGCTAAGTCACGCAAATGGAGCAGAAAATGTGCATTATCATTTATTTCACCTAAATATCACACGTATGTGGCTTATTGCCGGTGACAGGTGATCAAGATGAAGTCGACAAGTTGCAAATCTGAACAAGAATTCACTCGAATGAAAAACCAACCTATACTCACGTGCACGGTGAAGTCGAACACGTCGTCCGTCAATGTTGTCGCTGATGCCCGAAGGAAAAGAGAAGAGGACAAGCGACGGGGTCGTCTCTTTCTATAAAGTCGGCGGAACTGCCAGAACGGCCAACACAAAAGGCATCGGGTTGACATTCCTCCATCTGGGCTTCAGTCGCTCCACCCGGGCATGCAGCTGCTACTGGTTCTACTACTATCCTCTTCCCGACATTGCAGTGTTGCTGCCATACTCGCGAACCTTCTTAAATTAAAGCACGCAATCATGTATTATCGTGCGCCATACTAAACTTAAAAACAGTGCGCCGGTACATGAGATCACGAAGCGCGGTCCACGCCATCACAAGAGCAATTAGAGAAATGAAACAAAGAAAACAAAAATGTATAAAATATTTTGTCTCAATACGATCCGCAATCCAGTTTCCTGCAGCAGCTTTCGGCTCTGTATGAACGGCCAAGCCAGTGCCAAGCCAAGCTTGCGTTCGTGATCAGCTGTTTGTTTCCATCGAGAATTCAACAGTGAACTGGCAATTTGTTTAGATGATATTGCTTGAAAGGGCTTGAAATTGAATATTTCTCTACGTACTACTGCTGTACTTTTCCTCTCTGTTTCCTGATCACAGTGATGAGATTGAGGAGGTTACAATTTAGAAAACAGCAAGTGTAGCTCAAGCATTGCTAGTATCGCTGTTTCGGTAATAAAATGTTACAAAGATTTTGCCCCGCGACCTGCTTGCCGTGTTCGAGCACCCAAGAGAAATTTACGGTGCCGCGTTTGAAAGAGTTGAATAAAATTGCAATATTACGAAAGGAAGGCTCTGAAGCAACATCGCATTTTATCAGGCCTACACCTCCCACACCTAGACGAGTAAAACTCGTCGATATTATCTTGCAAAGCTGTGTATAATATTTAAAACACATTCTTTAGCCCACGATGAATTGTTCTCTCGTGTGGCTTCGCCATTTGGTACTGTCATGTTAACTTACAAAGGCAACTTTCCATATTTAGTCTCTTTAGATGTTGCAAAAGCTTGACACGTGGTGTGTATGCCATACTGATAATTCTCCTCGTAACCTGGGTCCGCCTCTTTAAACAGCGTCGCATTTTATTGTTCGCAATTGTGTTTGTTTTATACTGTAAGCGAGCTGTGTGATTTCATCAATATTCACGAGTGTTCCCTGACTATACAAACACGTGCGTCTTATTTGGTGCGGTGCACGTTTGTATGTAGCAAAAAATGTCATTTCGTCAACGTGTGTCTGCATACACTTGCATGCCCTGCAGTACGTGTACATAATTAATGCAGTAAGGACTGCAATGCATAGCCTTGCATGGGACATATATTCCATGCACCCTCAGAGAAATGTTGTTTGTTATGAGCCTACTGTTTATAATTACATTTTTTTTCGTTAAAGTTTCATCTTCATATAAAGCAGCTGTATACAGGCACGAGCTTCAGCAGCTTCCTCGTTGTTCCATTTTAAATAAAAACACCAAGCCTACCCGAATCAATGATCTGTTTGCTATCATTACTGTTATGTGTTCTACGATGTACACAAGGACAGTAGTATACAAAAAATAGGGAGGGAATTGAATGCCCTGCCTGCATGGCTGCGCCGTTTCACAAGATCAGGCGCTGCGCTGTGAAGCTTCCTACCGGCCTGCAGAAATTCAAGGGAGCGTACAATAGCGTGGTTCAAGAGGACTTGTGGGGAATACTAGACACACGGGTGTAAAAGATGGAGTCACTAATCGTTTAAAGGAAATCTATAAAACTAACAAGGTAGTTAAAAAGTGGGAAAAAGAGGTATCCAAGCCCACAGTGGTGAAACGTGGACTTAGGCAGGCGTGCCCACTGTCACCCTTCTTATTCATGATGTACCTACAAGGATTAGAGGCCAAATTAGAGGCAAGGGGACTTGGCTTCAACCTCTCTTTAGTCAAACAAGGAAAGCTCATTGATCAGGCACTACCAGCATTAATCTACGCAGATGATATAGTGCTAATGGCCGACAACAAGGAAGATTTGCAGAGGTTGATGGACATCTGCGGTAATGAGGGAGATAGGTTAGATTTTAGATTCAGTTAGGAAAAATCAGTAGTCATGATTTTTAATGATAACAAAGGTAGTGAGCTTAGAATACAGGAAGTCACGCTAGAGATAACAGATAAATACAAATAACTGGGCGTATGGATAAGCAATGGGACCGAGTACCTGAGGGAACACGAAATATGCGTGACGACTAAAGATAACAGGAATGCAGCAGTGATGAAAAATAGGGCACTGTGGAATTACAATAGGTATAATTGGATTGGATAAACTTTTATTTGGTCCTCCAAAACACAGATCACTGTGTTGCGGGCAGCTCCCACGTGGGGACTGAGATGCCGAGCTCCGCAGCCGCCTCGCGGGCTTGGTGGACAGCCCAGAGCTGATCTGCCAAGGATGAGCTGCGGATTGCCGCCTCCCATCTGGCAGAGGTGATGTGCGATAAATGAGCGAATTTGGTGCACTGCCAGAGCATGTGTTCTAATGAAGCTATTTCCCCACAATGTGGACAAAGATTACTTGGATATAGGTCAGGGTACATGATGTGTAACATTTTCAAAGTAGGGTACATCCGCGTTTGCAAAAGCCTTAATGTAAGTGCTTGGGGCCGGGTTAGATTTTTGTGAGGTGGAGGAAAAATCCTTCTAGACAGGTAGAAATGTTTAGTGAGCTCGTTATATGTTGTAAGAATTTCCCGGTTATCCCCTTCACCGCTAGAACGCATCCCCGGGGAGGCGCGGTTGGAGAGTTCTCGCGCCGCCTCGTGTGCTGCTTCGTTGAGATTGGGAGGGGAATCGTTGATTTGTCCAAGGTGAGCTGGGAACCAACTCAGAAGATGATGTGTTATGTTCTTGCCTTGCAGTATTTTTAGCGTTTGTTCACAGACCGTCCCCTTGGCGAACGCCCGTAGTGCTGCCATGGAATCACTGTAGACCACTTCAATGTTATCCATCTTGAGTGCTAAGGCGATGGCCACTTGTTCCGCAATGATTGGGTCTTTCGTCCTGACCGTCGCTGAGTTGACGACATGGCCAGCCCCATCGACTACCACTGCCACAAACGCTTTCCCATTGGCGTAGGAAGACGCGTCAACAAATGCGACCCCTCATTCCTCGTTTGAGACTTGACGAAGTATAGTCCTGGCCCTCGCTACTCTTCTTCCGACGTTGTGTTCTGGGTGCATGTTTCTCGGTATAGGAGATACCGTGATAGTCTCCCTGATGTTGTCAGGGATATCATTGTAATTGCGTCTGATTGCTATTGGGTTTTGGCCCAGCTCCTGCAGGATCATTCTCCCCGACCTTGTAGTAGATAACCTTGCAAACTGTGCTCTCTCTTGGGCTTCTGCTATTTCTTCGAGCGTGTTGTGTATGCCAAGCTCAAGCAGACGCTCGGTGCTGGTATGTATGGGTAGGCCCAGGACCTTCTTGATAACTTTCCTGAGGAGCACATTCAGTGTCTCGGACTCTGCTCTTGACCAGTTGTGCATTGCTGCCTCGTATGTGAAGTGACTTAGAACAAACGCATGCATCAACCTGATGAGGTTGTCTTCCTTGATCCCATTTCTTTTGTTGGCCACTCTGCGTATGAGGTGCACCGCACTGTCTGTTTTCCGAGTTAACTTGGCTATAGATTTGCTGTTGGCGCCGGTAGACTCTATCAGCATTCCCAGGACTTTGATGGAGTCGACCTTCTGGATGGCATCCCCTTGATTTGTACGGAGTTGGATGTCTATCTGGTTTAATGGCTTCCATCCCCTGGGCTTTGGTCCCCGGCGTGCAGTCCGATAAAGCAAAAGTTCTGACTTACTCGAGGAGCACTTGAGCCCGGAAGGGCGAAGGTAGTCTTCTACGGTGTCAATCGCCTCTTGCAGAGCACTCTCAATCTGCCCCTCGCTTCCACCTGTGCACCAGATGGTAATGTCATCTGCGTAGATGCTGTGCTTCAATCCTTCAATGCTCGATAATTTCTTTGACAGTCCAATCATGGCAATGTTAACAGCATTGGTGAAATCACTGCCCCTTGTGGCGTGCCCCTTGCTTCTAGTTCGATTTCTGCGGTCTCGATATCTGCAATCTTCATCACGGCTTTCCGATCTGTAAGAAAGGACCATACGTAGTCATAGAAGGCTTTCCCTAGACCAAGCTTGGAAATTGCTTCGAGTATGAATGAATGGTGGATGTTGTCAAACGCTTTTTCTAGATCTAGGCACAGAATGGCTCTCACGTCTCTGGTTTCATTGTCAATGATCTGGTGTTTGAAAGCTTCAATGCATCTTGTGTGGATAGCCCTGCCCTGAATCCAACCATATTGTGTATATATGTTGTTATCTTCCAAGTACTTGTTTATCCTGTGCAGTATGGCATGTTCTGCGACCTTGCCGATACATGATGTCAAGGATATTGGCCTCATGTTGTCCAAGTTAGGGGGCTTTCCTGGCTTAGAAATAAGGATCGTGCTGGCCAGCTTCCACTGCTCTGGCACCCTGCCTTCTTTCCATGCTGAATTGATCATATCCCTCAGGGTTTCAATTGAATCGTCATCGAGGTTACGCAGGGCCTTGTTTGATATACCGTCCGGACCAGGGGCCGACCTGCCGTTGAGATCATGCAAGGCTCTTCTGATCTCCTCGATGTTAAAGTCGCCCTCAAGACCTGGATTTGGCGTGCCCTGGTACTGTCTACTTGGTGGTGCCAATCCTCTTTTGATTGGGAGGTACTTATGCACGAGCTGCTGGACAACTTGCTGTTCTGTAGTGCGCCCTATCTCTTTATGCAAAATTCGAGCGATGACATGCTTTTGATTTGTTTTGGTGGTGTTTTCGTTGAGGAGATGCTTTAACATATTCCATGTCTTGCCATTGCGCATCTGACCATCGACGGAGTTGCAGATTTCGTCCCATTGCTGCCTCGATAGTGTGCGACAATGTTCCTCGACTGATCTGTTTACCTCAGCTATCTTCTTCCTCAGTCTTCGGTTCAGGCGCTCACCCTTCCAACGGTTGAGTAGTGCTTGCTTTGCCTCAAGAAGATGAGCAAGCCGGCTATCCATTCTTTCAACCGGAAGATCTGTGGTAATGGTGGAGGAGACGGATTCGATGTCATCTTTAATCTGTTTGACCCACTGCTCCAAGCCTTGTCTGTGGCCATCTTGTTCCCTTTCCATCCTTATTTTCCTGAACTTATCCCAGTCTGTGAAGTGGGATTCTCTCTGCTTTTTACGCTCCACGGAGAAGGTAGTGGCAAGAATGCAGTGGTCACTCCCTAGGTCTACAGCAAGGTTCATCCACTGGGGCTTCTTGATGTTCCTTACAAATGTAAGGTCCGGGGTGGAATCCCTGCAGCAAGATGTACCAAGCCTTGTTGGTAGGCTGGGGTCTGTGATTAGGGTGAGATCAAGTTCACTGGCGCTTTGCCAAAGTCGATTTCCTTTCCCAGTGTTGTACTTGTAACCCCATGTATGATGAGGGGCGTTGAAATCACCTGCTATGACGAGTGGACATTCCCCCGATATTAACAGCTTTCTTTAGAACCGTCTTGAACCCTTGCTTTTGTTCCTTTGGACTGCTGTATATATTAAGAATGAAAATGCTCTGACGGTTGCTGGTACCCGGCACGATCTCTACCAAGATGTGTTCCAATCGGCCTGCTTCTATCTTGAGGTCATGGGTTACGTGCGTTAGTTTGTTGCATACGAAGGTGCAGACTCCCCTCCCTTCAGTATCCCCTATTACAGGTCGGAATCCAGGCAACGTTGCTTGCGGTGAAAGGGTCTCTTGTAATAATATAATATGAGGCTTTTCTTGGCTGCTCCTGATATACTGCTGCAGGGTTGCCTTCTTTTTAAGGTAACCTCTACAGTTCCATTGCCAGATACGAAATGCTTCACGTAGCGCTGCCATCATGGTTATTACATGGGTGGCCAGAGCCTGATGCTGCACCTGTCGACAGGTTGGTACCACTAGTATTGGTGGCCGAAGGGGTGAGCTTGGTGCATGAGGAGGCCTTGCTGTGTTGTGCAGATCTGCTTCGAGCTTTGTAATGCGCAAAGTCATATGCTCTTCCAGTGCCACCACGCTTGATTGTAGCCTACCCATCTGCTCGCTAAGATTGGCTACTACTTTGCTGAGCGTGTCAAACACCTCTTTCATATCTGACATGGTCGTTTGGTTGGCTTCCACGTGTTCTGCCATGACTGCCCTCTTTTTCGTGGTTCTCGAGTCCCCCACGTTTTCAGCCACAGGGACATCAACTGGCTGAGGCATTGGCTGTGAAGATTGCGCGCTGGTTAGCTTAGTGAGAAGAATTTTTATTTCCTTTAACTCAGCTGATAGCCTCTCATTTGATTTTGTAAGTCTCGCGTTTTCTTGCTCTAGCTGTGCAATTCTATCATGCTCTGGCAGCTTACCTGTCATCACCTCTGCCCCGCCGTTGCGCACTCGCTCAGCCCAGCTGCCTTTCGAAGTAACTGCAGGCGTCCTCCCCGGATGTGAAGCCGTGATCTCGAACTGAACGCCAGGTAGCTGGCCGTTCGGGTGCCGCCCAGGCTGATCCCGACCCTGATGGTGACTTTGAGAACACGAGCGCCCCCGTGATTGGGAGCGGGCCTTGGGTCTAGAACCTCTTCTGGAACGCGACCTCCCCCTGGAGTGGGGCCGCCTTTCCTGTTCTTGTGTAGTCTGGATGCTCTGGGTCCCGTAGGCTGGAATAAGCTGCTTGTCATTGATGTCTGGACTCGATGTGATTGATGCGTCCCGGGCTTCTGCGGCTGCTCGCGATCTTTCCCAACGTCTGCGTCTGACGACGTATGGCACTAAGAACCTGTTCTTGCACTCCTTGTCTGCCGTGGGATGGTGACCGTCGCACAGCCTGCATCTTGGATTGCCCTGGTGCAGGCTATCTGGGTTCTTGATTTCGCAGCCTCTGCAGATTGTTTCAGCTGGGTTCGGACAGACGTCAGCCCGATGTCCCAGCTTTCCGCAGACGTAACAAATATCGATGTTCTTGCGGTAAAGGGAGCACTGCAAAAGTGAAGGTCCATATCTCACGAATCTGGGCACCTTGTGTCCTTCGAACGCTATGATGATTGTCCCGGTGTCCTTGATTCTCTTCGCCTGCAGCGCGAGCGGGTTGTTCGCGTTCACAATCTTTCGGGTCAAAATGTCCTGAGTATCGCTTACGGGGATCCCGCGAATCACTCCTTTACAAGTGTCGTGGGGTGCCGCAGCGTACGCGCTAACCTCGAAAACTTTGCCTCCAATGTCAATTTGCTTGACCTTGAGGTATCTTGAAGCTCTGTCTTGGTCCGGAGTGCTTGCCACCATAATGTTCTGCTGCAAGTTGGAACAGATGATGTCCTGCATGGCCTCTTCCTCTTTGACGCCGGCCGCCAGTACTATCGCGTCTGCCACGGCTCCAGTGCCAATTCTCGAGATATTTAATCCTCCACGTGGTCGTAGCACAATTTTGCTGAAGTCCTTAGGTAGTGGCGGCATGCGTCCAGCTCGCACGATTGTATGCTTGGCGTCATACCTACTACGACTGGCTCGAGCGTCTCCCGCAACGCCGGCCTCGGTGGAACCCTTGGCAGCAGGAACGCTAACCGCGGCTTGCTTATTCCGTGAGCGTCTCGTTTCGGCTTCCTTCCAACCCATTTCTTCCGTGCAATCCTCTGGAGAGATGTCCTCTCCATCTACTTGGTATTCCATTTTCAGTTGCAGATACTGGAACGCGCAGAGCGTTGAGTCGCGTTGGCGCCGGGCCGGCGCATCGGCGACAATCGCCTCCTTGGTTAGGCCTAAATCCCCCGGTGGCGTTGCCGTGCAAAAATGTCCCAAAAAACGGTTTAAAAGTCCACTCACCGGCACAAAGGTGGTATCTGCTGATTTCTTAAGAACTTAGGCACACGATGAGAGTAAAAACTCGGCGACAAATTCGTGAATACCACAGGAAAGCATTCTTGAAAGCAGGAGCCGATCTTCGCGCGTCCGCACTGGTCGGCACCTAGAGCGTCTCCCTACAATAGGTATAATGTTGTGAGAGGAATATGGAAAGGGGTCATGGTTCCTGGGCTGACGTTCGGCAGCGCGGTCTTGTGCATGAGGTCAGAAGTTCAAGCAAGATTAGAAATTAGGCAACGTGAAATATGTAGGCTTGCTTTAGGAGCTCACGGGAATACACCAAAACCAGGGAGTACAAGGTGATATGGGATGGACATCATTTGATGGCAGGGAAGCTAGCAGCAAGATAAAATTTGAGAAGCGATTGAGAGAAATGGGGGAGGAGCGTTGCGCTATGAAGGTTTTCAGCTACTTGTACATGAAGAATGTCAATACAAAATGGAGGAAGCGAACCAGGAAATTGACTGGTAAATACTTAGAAAACAGCAGGTGGCCAAACCAGAAAGAACTATCGGTTAAAAAGGAACTGCAGGAAACGGAGACTGACATGTGGAGAATTGGCATGATTAAGAAGTCCGCACTAGAGATATATCGAACTTTTAAGCAGGAAATTGCCAAAGAAAGAATTTATATACTCAGGGTAGTTCTCTACTAGCTGTTTGAGGCCAGGACGGGAGTATGCGAACCAAGACATATCGGGCCAAATATGAAGAGGTAGACACAATATGCGGTGCGTGCGAAGAGAAAGAAAAAACTGCCGAACACTTGACAATGCTCTGTAAAGGGCTTCACCTTAGAGTTCAAGATGATGGCGCAGAGTTTTTCAAAGCACTGGTGTTTAGTGACAGGAGGGCTTAATAGACTTTAAGCGGGTAGACTTAACTAGAAGGAGGTTTCCTGATTGGTGGCTAAAGTCAAGGCACGATTGAAAATTAAACCCTTCACTTCAAAGTACCCGTCCAACTTACTATTTAAAGGGGAAAAAAATCTAGTGGTTAGTTCACTAAGCATTACGGCTAAGTGACGTTAGCCGCCGCCCGATCTAAAGGGTACAACCACATCCATCCATCTATCCAGCCAAGAATATCTCTGGCTTGTTGCTCCAGGCCTAGTCAGGTAGATTTTCTGGCCTCACCGTTGAATTGTTTGCTCGGGTTGTGGCTTGCAAACATTGCGGTTTTGGGCGTTGTATCATCTTGTTCCGTCATCATGTCCTCCAAGTGGAGGACATGTCGCAGTGTGAGGAGGGAGTACGACAAGGCGCTGATAGAATGAGCTATCAGTCTTACCAGGCAGGCGGTTGAGAGCGCACTGAGGCAGCTGACGCACACCAGCACTATCCGCTTCCTGTATAATACAGGCTAGGGAATTATAGAAACACAGAGCATAAATCAACTCTTGTGCCTCTCTCATGCACTCACAAGGCGGAACCTGCTTCGAACACTGAGGACCGAGCTAAGCAACACCATGCCTGACGATAAATCATGGTCTCCTATTGCAATAATGATTAAGGCACGCATGCAACTTAAACCATTGTCACGCAAGATGAATTCACAACACCATCGAAGTGAGCCCAAGGCACGTGCTGATTATTATGTATGGTACTAGCGCTAAATCCATGCAGACGTTTAGTTGGCGCTCCAGTAGGCCTAGTTGAAGGAATGGCCACAGCCTTTTTCTCCCAATCTGGTGGCTAGGCATGACTACGCCCAAGAATAAGCATGTTATTATGTATGTCGGAGGTATTTTCATCTGATCCCTGAAAAATTATTTCCCTAAACCCATGGAAAAAAAAGAAAATGGAATTCGCACCTGTCATCACATTGCACCCCATCACAGGAATGGGATCAGATTGGCCTGGCGCTCAATACTCCCTTACGCTTAATCAGAGCTCGGTCTGGCACCAGCTCCAGACAAAACCATTTATAATCTCCTGTCTGGCACATCTGTTTTACTCTGCTCTCTCTCAACCAGAGTGCACCATGTACCTGTGGTTCACCCCTGGTGGATCTTTTTCACTGTTTGTGAATTGCACACAAAGCCCTTACTGGTAGATCCTATTCCCAATTCTTCACTATTCTCACGGGAGGCCACTCTTTGGGCAGCTTACATCACGACATGTGCGTGTCATGATGTCAGTGCCGTCTTTTTCAGAGTCGGCGCCGTCTTTTCTTTCTCTTTTGCTCCTTCCCTGTCCTGTGTTTCTGGTGTTGCGCTGCAAACAAGTGAAGATGTTAAAGAACACCAGATGTTCAAAATTTGCTTCTCATTAATATATCGTGGTTTTGGGAATTAAAACCCCAGATATTGAAAGAAGATGCATGAAAAGGGAAGGATGATATTGGAAACTGGCAAAAAAGGGATGACAGACTTCTTAAGCTATGCTGCCATTGAGATTTTCAGCTGTTCACGCAATTCTCACACGTGGCTTTGATGCAGCTATGCACATATCACACAAGCATGCTGACTGTACAGTTAGTATAACTGCAACCTTCATGTACCCAGCCTTCATGTACCCTCTATGACATTTCAGAACATCTGAGTCAGTGTTAGCATCAAGTTATGTTCTTCATGCTGGGGAACCAGTGTGATGAGTTACCATTTCTACAGAATGAAGCCCTGTCTACCTGGAACAAGCTGCAAGATATATAACTAAACGGCCCTTTTCAGGGCCAGTCAATCTCTGTCCGGCTTGGATGCACCAACTGATTCCCTTTATCATCAACCCTCAATAAAACTAGCAAATGTTTGTACATGTGCAAGCAGTGTCATTCAATATCTTAGGAAATGCTTGTGAAGCAATTTCAAGGAGAATCGTTTTTCTGATCTCATAGTGAGGCATTAGGAACACCTTAGTCACACCAAATGCCATTATTCAATGAGAGGAACAAGAGAAATATTTCACTGGGAACTATGAAGTAAACAAAAAAACAAATGTTTTCAGATACTGCGAGATCATTTCATAAAAAAGCTCAGAAGTTGCTATGTGTGGCCACATTTAATCTGTGCAAGCATCGTGTGGTTACAAAATTCTGTACCAAACATAGGTTCAGCTTTCTGGAATAGACCGCGCTGCACAAGCTAGCTCAGTGCATGCACTTCTGTACCCTGCCAGAGAATATTTTTACCACCAGTATGTTGTAACGTGAAGTGAAATGGTGATTGCATACTAGGGCGCGTCCTGCAGGACCCCAATAAAGTTGTTTCACTTGATCGGTTGGTGTGCTGTAAGCAGAACATTTCCAAGAAAAATCGTATAGTTTGGAGGAGGACTTAAGCAAGGAAAGGTGTAGATAAAACACTGGATTCACTGGCATTATCCTCACCAAGTATAACATTGTTTTTCTGGTGAAGCTTTGTGTCTGAACAGCGAGCAGGATAAGCTGGTAAAAACATGCAAAATGGGAAGTCTAGCACAGCAATCTGTGCAGTACTGCTCATTTCATGGAGCATTAATTTCACAGGCTTTGCTCATTGTTAGCGTTAAGCCTATATTATGTCCACTGCAGGGTGGAAGCCCAATCAATGTTCCCTGTCCTGTATGAGCCAATTTCATATTATGGCTGATAATTTCTCGATCTCATTGGAACTAATCACCTGCCACCCTCTGCTACATTTCATGTGTCCTAATATAAATTAATTGACATTACTGACCTGTCATCCATCTTTTTTTCTCATTCCCAACTAATGCATTCATTTTTGATAAACTCTGCTTTCTTCCCATGTCTTAATATTATGCTAGCCTTTTTTCATTTTTCTGAAACATTATCTTTGCTCAGAAGCTAGAAGTTATCAGAAAGAACATAACGACATTCTACCTCCTGAGCATATGGCATCATCAATACAAAAATGTAATAAAAGTGAGAAAACATCCTATCTATATAAGAGGCCCTAAAATACTGCAGGAGGCAACAAATAAACTGGTATTTGTATAAAGGCAGTGACAAAAACTTTGACTACTGTCACTTATTCTGATTCTTGGGACATCTTTTTTAGTACATCATAACACATAATTACACATTTACACAATTTACACAGAGGAATTGCCACCACGTGCATTGAGGCCACCCTTCAGAAGTCATGTGAGCACAAGGATGAGGTAAGCCTTAAAAACCAGATTAAAAGACTAAAGGATGCTGGATATCCCAACAGCACCATCACACCCGTGTGCTAAACCCTCCTGCAGAAAGTCAAGTTAAACAAAACAGGACCAAAATAAAAACAGAATGACCAAAGATCTTTGCATGCTATACCGTACGTACATAAGGTGTTTCACAATATAAAGAAAATAGCGAGCCGATATGATTTTATCTTGTTATTTGCCATCCCTTGCAAGTTTTCAAAAGTGTGTGTACTAAAAAGCAACAGGAATAGCCATTATTTCACCATTCGTCACGAGAATAGGTATACTGAATGCCAATATAATGTTGTGTATGAGATACTATTGACACGTGGAAACGTAAACATAAGACAAACTGGGCAATGCCCCAATGTTTGAGCAAGACAGCATGCTTAAAATGTTAAGAATGGCTATGGTAGTCGCATGGCCATACACTGTAAAGAATGTAAGTGCAGTTCTATGTTTCATAAAACACTGTTTTTGAAAAAAGCAAGAACAAGAAATGAAAGAGAGACTGTGAAAGCATTTTCTTGTCAGGAAGGCCATGGATCAGTGCATCAGTATACCTTCACTCATCCATTCGGAGAGAGAGTATTCTTTTCTCAGTTAAGATTATATTATCATGGTCTCACATGTGTCGTTGTGCATGAGCACTGTTCTTGTACTCTGTAAAAAAGTGGGCGTAGTACCTTCAATAAAATTTAGTTGGCAGTCAGCGCTCTTTCCTGTCCTTTTTGTCTCTTCCTGAACTTCTCTCACTGTTACTAGAACACAACCACGATGAACCAACTTGCCCAGATTAAGCTATTGTTGACGAAAAGTCAGAGCATGAAAATACTTCAGGGGCTCAGAACCTCCTCACTACCCGTCTAGTTACGGCCCTGGTCTATGTGTTCCGAGAGTGAAGCACTAGTGGAGCTATCTAACTACCTAACGGTGAGGAGGGTTTGTGTATACTCGAGCTTGTTTCATGACATGGTGAGAGGTGGCAGGTTGTTGAAATAATATGCTGTGTGGGAGGTCAAGATTTTGATTGAGAACGCTGAGTATGAGCCAGTGACATTAGGCGTTCAAGACTTTTTGCGATATTCACTCTAGCATAGGACCTTGGTTGGTGGTTGACGTGTGCATTTGATCACATTGTAGTCTTCCATCATAATTTTTTGCCACTTGGCGTCGACGCTCTTGAGTTGTACCAAAGTAATTAAGCATCCAGGTACAAGTATCTTCTGTCAGTGTTTCAATGAAGAGCTGAATATGAGTAATAGCTTCCATCGATACTTCTGGCATTGGTGTATGCACATTTCTTTTGAAGTTCTCTTGTAAAAAAGGCATTAAGGATGTTTTTGTGACTTTTTAGTGTTGGCCAGAACTGCTGGTGTGTCCGAACGGCTCTTCGATTGGTTGTGGTGTTGTCTTGTTCAGGGCCACAGAGCTTTCAGTCTTTTTTTATATTTGCCTTCACAGGAATGCTCTTTGCATGCTTCTTCAGTACTTTGTATTATTCCTAAAGCATTGACTTCCAGATTTTGATTGTGGTGCTTTAATCTAGTGTTCAACTTCACGCTAGCTTCATTTGCACGCAAAGCAAGAACTCAGGAGTATGGTAACTTTTGCTATGGGTTTTCCCTTCTTCAGTCTACTGTATTTTTGCCTGTGTTGTCTAAGCGCTGACAGCCTCGTGCGACAGCTTTTTTTTGTGCACTTATTGTGTGCCAATGACTTATTTGCCTCCTCAGCTAAAGACTTTTTGTATTATAAGAGAAAGCTCTGTCTGTATTGCTTTTGTCATTTGCTGATGGTGTATCTTCAGTATCTTTTCTCAGTGTACACTATACTTGAATGGAAGAGCAGCATGACTACCTTCAGCTGTTAGCAGGCTTTTAGCTGCTGTAATACTGATTGATGCTCCTTTCTCGGGCGTTCTATTTTGGATGGTTGG
The DNA here is from genome assembly GCF_013339725.1 of Rhipicephalus microplus. Lineage (NCBI taxonomy): Eukaryota > Metazoa > Arthropoda > Arachnida > Ixodida > Ixodidae > Rhipicephalus > Rhipicephalus microplus. The sequence continues at coordinate 15,396 of NW_023607999.1, read as the reverse complement.
CATGTCATTGCTTCTTTTAAACTTTAAAACTGCAGGTGCACCTTTTTCTGGTTACACCTGGTATATTTTTCCAGTGGTTATATATATATATATTATATATATATATATATAATATATATATATATATAAATATATTGCTAACTTGAGAAACAAGGCCTCTTTACGTTAGGTGCACATCAGGTGGGAAGAGTACTTCTATTACTTGCCAAGATTGTGGCCCCTTATGGTGGGAATCATAATGCACTGTTGATGTGTCAAATTCACATAGCATAATTCCAAGGCACTCGATCAATATCCAAGGAAGAAAATTATGTTCTTTTGCGTGAGTTTCAGCAACTCATAGTAATTTGTATGTAAATGAATACTTCATCATTCTTGGCTGTCATGTTTTATGGAAGCACATGTGCTTCGTTAATAACAAAAAAACACGCACGCTCACGCCACTGCAGTGGCGTGAGCGTGCGTGTTTTTTTTTTGTTATTAACGATTTGCCCTATGCATTCACGTTTTTCTTTTTTTGTGTGTCGTACTTCTCGTATCGCGCAGCCTACCGTTTTGGGCACACGTAAAAAAAGTACATAAAAAAGATGCGTTCCACGCCGAAATTCGCGTTCGCAACGAGCTGGGCACCGACAGGGTGCCCTACGACGCCCACACACTCCGCAACACCTTACCAACCGTTCGCTGCGATGTTGTTGGGAATTCGTGTGGTCGTTGCATGAATATAGCGCGTGCGTGCGTGCGCACGCGCGTCTGTGTGTTAGATCACGGCAACTGCATATGTTGTATGATTCAGTCACCATAACGCAACTGACGACCCCCGCTCTTCCCACACGTCAAGCAGCAGCAAGTGCCGTTAACCGTACTGTGCTGTGAACGCAAAACAGATTCGAATAGGTCGCGTAGATAGCTAGCCCGACACATGATACGATAAGATTTGCGTCAGATATTCGACGTCTACATGCACGCGTAAGACAGCGGTATCCGCAGCAGCTTCGTCATACGTACGGATAGCACCGCATCGGACGTCACGTCTGACAGAGAAACTTGATCGGTAATTTTTTCTCACTTAAAAAGTCTACCTTGCACAACTTCAACCAACGATTATGCATTTCAACGAGCTGTGCATGGTTTAATGATTGATTGATTGATATGTGGGGTTTAACGTCCCAAAACCACCATATGATTATGAGAGACGCCGTAGTGGAGGGCTCCGGAAATTTCGACCACCTGGGGTTCTTTAACGTGCACCCATCAGCTTAGGAAGGAGAATGCCGAAATGCGCAGCATTATTGAGTCGCTGAGAGCCGAAATGGCTGAGCTTAGACGTGTCAGTACATCTCAAGCTACTCTGGCATCTGCTTCTCCGTGTGTAGGTTCTCCCTCTCCTCAACCCATGGAGGTTCCCATGGTCGTGGAAGCGGGCCCCTCGGGTAACCCAGCCAAGCGTAAGGCTGCGACTTCAGCCGAGAATGTGCAGGCTAGAGCTAAATCTGAAATTAAGGAGACTCTAAATTCAATTTGCCTTGAGATTCACAAACTTAATGAGCGTTTCTCGGCGGTCGATCAACGTCTCACAGTTATGGATCAGAAAATAGATATTCAACATGCCAGAATTCAATGTGTGGAGAATCAATTACAGAACGCCGGCCTTATGGTGCAGAGCCCCAATATCAGGGGAGCAGCTCGGATTCACCCGGATTTCTTTCCAGAGGGAACGCCTTTATCGGCGCCCATTCCCATGAGTATCCCCAGTTCGAATAGTACAGTTGCTTCTGTACAGAACCTGACGGCAGGGTCAGGGAGCACCTCCAATGATCAAGATGGCCTCGCACGCTGAATTTCGTATATGGCAATGGAACTGCAGGGGGATCCTTAGCAAAAGGGGCACCCTGCAGCAATTTGTCCGCTCTCACAGCGAGAAGCCGCAAGTGATCCTACTGCAGGAGACGCTGTCTGATAGTGTAACCCTCCCGGGGTACAAGGCACATGCAGTTAAAGGGGAAGGCAGAGGGATTGCCACGTTAGTCAGCAACAAGTTCACCTTTGTGACACATGATCTAGGGGTAAGACCTAATAAAACGGAGCTCTCCTTAGTTGAGGTCATTCCGAGTTCTTCCAACCTTTCCAGCATTTTTATACTGAACATATATAGTAGCCCTAGTGATCATAGGCAGCGTTTTAGGACGATCATAGCTAAGGCAACCAGATTGGCTGGGCTCTCTCCTCTGGTTGTGGCGGGGGATTTTAACTCGCCTTTCCGGGCGTGGAACTACCCGTATGATTCAGCTAAAGGCAGGAGCTTGTGGCAGGAGACGGGAGATGCGGATCTCTCGTTAATTACGGACCCGATGTTTCCTACTAGGCGCGGCACATCCACCACCAGGGACTCCACCCCGGACCTAGCTTTCGTGAAAAATGCTGGCTCGGTAGGTTGGGAAAATCTTCTGACGGATTTAGGAAGTGATCATTATATTACAGTTACTAAATTACAGATGGAGGCAAAATCTAAAAGAAAGTTTACTTACGTGGATTGGGATAAATTTCGGGAGTCACGCAGCGCTCGAGCGGAACAGGGGGAAATCCCGGACTCTCTGGGGCAATGGACAGAGATGCTGCTGCAGGACGTTAGAGCGGTTACCAGAACCATTGAGACAGAGGTACAGACAAACAAAATGGACAGTCGGCTTGCGCATTTACTGGAGGCAAAGCAGTCGCTATTGGCCAGATGGAAGGGTCAGAGACTTAATCGTAGGCTTCGGAAAAAGATAGCAGAGTTAAATACACAAATTGAAGAACATTGCAAAAACTTGTCGAGGCAGCAGTGGGATGAAATTTGTAATTCAGTCGATGGACAAATGCGAACCAGAGGTAAATGGAATCTTTTAAAACACTTGCTTGACGAGTCGGGCACTAAATCTAATCAGAGGGGGGTCCTTGCTAGAATACTTCATCTTGCTCAAAAATCCTCCTCGGGCGCGGAGCTATTGGGGCAGCTTGCTGAGAAGTATCTACCGCTAGCAGTTGATTCCATGCAAGCCTATCCGGGGTATATGGGAACACCTTGTGCCCATTTGGATGAACCCTTCACCATCAGCGATGTGCGACGTGCCCTGCACGAACTTAATGGCCGATCGGCACCGGGTCCAGATAGGGTCACCAACAAAGCGCTTCGGAATTTGGAAGATGACTCTGTTGAATTTCTTACTGATGAGATTAATAGGATTTGGAAGGGAGGTGACATCCCGGAACAATGGAAGTTGGCCAAGGTGATCCTCATTCCCAAGCCCGGTAAAGCACCAAGTTTGGACAATCTGCGCCCCATCTCTCTCACGTCATGCGTGGGAAAGGTGGTGGAACACGTTGTCCAGAACCGAATCGCGGACTACATAGAGCACAATGATCTCTTCCCTCACTACCTTATTGGCTTTAGGCCAGGCCTCTGTACGCAGGATGCTATGAAAATCATTAAGTGTCAAATTTTAGATAATCATACCAGAGACACCAGGGCGATCCTAGGCTTGGATATAAAAAAAGCGTTTGATAATGTCCGCCATGATTCTATTTTAGATGCGATCTCAAGTCTCAACCTAGGTTCCTCATTTCATGCGTTTGTCAGATCCTTCCTGTGTGGTCGAAAAGCCATACTTAAAGTTGGAGATCTAGAATCGGATGTGCAAGCGCTGGGAAATAGGGGCACCCCGCAGGGATCTGTTCTATCACCCTTACTTTTTAACATCGTCATGGCTGGTCTCTCGAGGCAGCTTTCTGGAATTTCAGATGTTGGTCATACAATTTATGCCGATGATATCACCATTTGGTGTAGAGGAGGAAGTGATGGCACTGTAGAGGCGGCCCTGCAAGAGGCCATCGACACTACCGAGAGTTTTCTGGAAGACACAGGCCTTTCTTGCTCTCCGGAAAAGTCTGAGCTTCTCCTCTATAAACCGGTCAGGAGGGGCCGTCGACCGCGAGGCTGGGTGCCGCCCCTAGAAAATGACATCCACTTACGTACCAAAAGTGGACGATCAATCCCCAAAGTCGCTTCCATTCGGATCTTAGGTATGACGCTAGAAGCAACGGGCACCAACACCATCACGATTAAAAGGTTGGAAAAAAAGACAGACAGTGTTATTAGGCTCATAAGACGGGTGGCTAACCGAAGGACAGGACTATCAGAGGACAACTTGGTCAGGCTTATACATGCTTTTCTGCTGTGTCATTTTGCATATGTGGCGGCAATGCATGTCTGGAAGAGAATGGAAAGGGACAAGCTTAATGCAATGATCAGGAGAGCTGTAAAGAATGCCCTTGGGCTCCCCAACTACACCCACACCAATCGTCTCCTGCAGTTGGGAATTCATAATACATTGGAGGAAATTGCGGAAGCACAAGAAAGAACACAGGTAATTAGGCTGTCTGGCTCAAAAGCGGGGAGGATGATTCTCGCAGAAATGGGTATTCCACCAGCTCAGATTGAGGCTCTGTACCAAGGGTTGACGAGGGATCAGAAGGAAAACATCATTGTCTCGCCTGCCCCGCGGAACATGCATCCCCAACGTAATGTTGGAAGGAGGAGAGCGCGCGCTCGGGCCCTTCTTCGCCAAGTTGCGGATCTTGACGGGGGGGCCTGTTTCGTAGACGCGGCGCAATATGATGGCCAGAGAGACCGATTCACGGTAGTGGCAATCAACCACAAAGGCATTACAATTAATGCGGCGTCGGTATGCGCCAGAACTGCCAATGCAGCTGAGCAGGTTGCCATCGCCTTGGCTCTTTTAGATCAGCGTAATGAACACATATTTAGCGATTCTAGAGCTGCCATTCGTGCCTTCAGTGTTGGAGCTGTGTGCAAAGAGGCCAAAAATATACTCGGTGATAAGTTGCTTACAACCCATACCATTACATGGTTCCCAGCTCATATGGGAAACATGGACGGAGGGATCATAAATCTCAATGAGTTGGCCCACTCCAGGGCGCGAGGGTTAGCTGTCCGCGGCCATGGAGGACCTTTGGGTCGAACTGGAGATTTCGTAAACAGGGATCCGCCAACTACATATAATGAAATAACCCAACATTTCGCTATGGATAGGAGAATCTTTCCACCTCCACATGCGAAGCTAAATAGAGCGCAGGCGCTTACATTGCGATTACTTCAAACAGAAACGTACCCTAACCCTGCCTTTCTTCACAAGCTTTATCCTGATGTTTATTTAACCAACTCGTGTACAAAATGTGGCGGTTTAGCCACCTTACACCACATGCTCTGGGAGTGCCCTTCGGTACGTGGCACCGATACAGCATCGTCCAGAAAGTGGGACTCCGCTCTCCGGAGTCCAGACATAACATCGCAACTTTGGGCTGTCCAGAGGGCCCACGATGCGGCGCTAGGGCTCGGCCTTACTGTCCCATCGTGGGAGCGGCCCGCCGTGTGCTAGGGCGCACGCCTTCGGACTTGTCAATAAAGTTTTTCCAAACCAAACCAAACCAAAGCAGGTAATAAAGAAAAAAAATATATGCATGCCATGAATGCAGGAGAGAGCAAATGGCGTCGGTGCTTCAGTGGTAGAATGCTCGCCTGCCACGCGGGTGACCCGGGTTCGATTCTCGGCCGACGCATCGTTATCTTTAGAAAAGCTCACGCGTGCTGTTACGCAATATTGCATGTCATGAATGCAGGAGCAAGCAAATGGCGTCGGTAGTTCAGTGGTAGAATACTCGCCTGCCACGCGGGTGACCCGGGTTCGATTCCCGGCTGACGCATCGTTATTTTTAGAAAAGCTCACGCGTGCTGTTACGCAATATTGCATGCCATCAAAGACGGAGTAAGCCAATGGCGTCGGTAGTTCAGTGGTAGAATACTCGCCAGCCACGCGGGTGACCCGGGTTCAATTCCCGGCCGACACATCGTTTATTTTAGAAAGGTTCCTGCGTACTATTCCGCAATATTGCATGTCATGAATGCAGGAGCAAGCAAATGGCGTCAGTATTTCCGTGGTAGAATACTCGCCTGCCACGCGGGTGACCGGGATTCGTTTCCGGGCCAACGCATCGTTATTTTTAGAAAAGCTCTCGCGTGCTGTTACGCAATATAGCATGCCATGAATGCCGGAGTAAGCAAAAGGCGTTGGTGGTTCAGTGGTAGAATACTCGCCTGCCACGCGGGTGACCCGGGTTCGATTCCCGGCTGACGCATCGTTATTTTTACAAAAGCTCACGCGTGCTGTTACGCTATATGTGCATGCCATGAATGCAGGAGCAAGCAAATGGCGTCGGTGCTTCAGTGGTAGAATGCTCGCCTGCCACGCGGGTGACCCGCGTTCGATTCTCGGCCGACGCTTCGTTATCTTTAGAAAAGCTCACGCGGGCTGTTACGCAATATTGCATGCCATGAATGCAGGAGTAAGAAACTGGCGTTGGTGGTTCAGTGGTAGAATACTCGGCTGCCACGCGGGTGACCTAGGTTATATTCCCGGCTGACGCATTGTTATATTTAGAAAAACTCACGCGTGATGTTACGCTATATAAGCATGCCATGAATGCAGAGCAAGCAAATGGCAGCGGTGGTTCAGTGGTAGAATACTCGCCTGCCACGCGAATGACGCAGAGTTGTTTTTAGAAAAGCTCACACGTGCAGTTACGCAACATTGCATGTCATGAATGCAGGAGTAAGCAAATGGCGTCGGTGGTTAGGTGGTAAAATACTCGCCTGCCACGCGGGTGTTCCGAGTTCGATTAGCGGCCGACGCATCATTTATTTTAGAAACGTTCCTGTGTGCTATTCCGCAATATTGCACGCCATGAAAGCAGGAGCCAGAAAGCAGCGTCGGTGGTTCAGTGGTAGAATACTCGCCTGCCACACGGGTGACCCGGGTTCAATTCCCGGCCGACGCATCGTTATTTTTAAAAAAGCTCACGCGTGCTGTTACGCTATATATGCATGCCATGAATGCAGGAGTAAGCAAGTGGCGTTGGTGGTTCAGTGGTAGAATACTCACCTGCTGCGCGGGTGACCCGGGTTCGATTATCGGCTGACGCATCGTTATTTTTAGAAAAGCTTATGCATGCTGTTACGCTTTATATGCATGCCATGAATGCAGGAGCAAGCAGATGGCGTTGGTGGTTCAGTGGTAGAATACTCGCCTGCCACGCGGGTGACCCGTGTTCGATTCCCTGCCGAAGCATTGTTACTTTTAGAAAAGCTCACACGTGCTGTTACGCAATATTGCATGTCATGAATGCTGCAGTAAACAATTGGCGTCGGTGGTTCAGTGGTAGAATGCTCGCCTGCCACACGGGTGACCCGGGTTCGATTTCCGGCCGACGCATCGTTTATTTAGAAAGTTCCTGCGTGCTATTCCGCAATATAGCATGTCAAGAATGCAGGAGCAAGCAGATGGCCTGGTGGTTCAGTGGTAGAATACTCGCCTGCCACGCGGGTGACCCGGGTTCGATTCCCTGCCGAAGCATTGTTACTTTTAGAAAAGCTCACACGTGCTGTTACGCAATATTGCATGTCATGAATGCTGCAGTAAACAATTGGCGTCGGTGGTTCAGGATTCCACTTCCGGCCACGACAGTGAACGGACGTGTTTATCATGTGCTCCCGCGTAGGGGCGGTTTCAGCGGCCCGTGTGGGCCGCGGTATCAGGTGTACCGAAAAGCCAGGCGAAGATTTCCAGGTTGTTCTGCCTCAGCTGCCTTCAGGTGATTCCGTTTTGCACACGGTTTTTTTGCACGGAAACTTGAAAGCCAGGCCATATCGAGTGGAGCATGTCCGAGACAGCCTTGCTCGTCTTTCGCTGCTGCCGGAAGTGGTTGCCCTAGGGGCATACCAAATGAATCATGTATGGGCAGTGACGTTCAAGGATGATGAGGGTAAAAAGAAGATGCTGGCGGCGGAGTCTTTTGATCTAAAGGACCATCGCTGTATGGTGGTTGACCCCCGTGATCGAGGTGTGCGGCTGAAGTTGTACTGGCTTCTTCATGGCGTGCCGGACGAGGCTGTGCGAGTCGCCTTAACGCCCTACGGAAAAGTGACCGAGATAAGCAGAGATAAATGGAAGGTGCAGGGTTGCAATGATAAAGGTTCAACCACGCGGTCGGTCACGCTGAGGCTACACGCGGGCGTGTCCGTGGACGACCTGCCACACCAACTGCGAGTTGCGGAGGATATGGCGCTCGTCGTAATTCCTGGCAGAGCACCGCTATGCCTCCGATGCCGGGCTATCGGACACATTCGACGGGATTGCCGCGTGCCGCGCTGTGGGGTCTGTCGTCGCTATGGCCACGATGACGCCCATTGTGTGAGGTCGTACGCCAGCATTGCGGGCCCAGGCCAAACAGACGAAGTGTCTGAACACCTGATGGATGCCGTGGATGCCGAAGAAGCGAGCAGGGAAGACGGTTATACGGAAGGCCCTGCCACGCCCCCTGAACAGTCTTCTGGGGCCGCACTGGAATCTACCAATAAAGGCGACAAGCACTCTGGTGCGCCAGGAACGAATTTAGACACGGCAGCAGTAGAGAACGACGCTACAGCAGCGAGCAAGTCATCTTCAGCTGCGCGAGAGGGCGGCCCGGAAGCAACGGACGCCGAGATGACCAAGGCCGGTGCTATCGCTTTTAAGCGAGCTCGTGAAACACCTGACCGTACCGGAAATGTTGACACGTCGGCCATCAATGAACCTCCAACAAAGACGGCGACTGGTCGTCGGCCTACCTTTAAACCACGACCAAACCTGTCTCCTGACCGTAGGGGCACTCAAACGTCGGCCCCGCCGTAGCGGAGGAGACGTTCCGAGGCTTTCTACGCTGAGCACACGCAACCACTGTTGCGACGTGAGTATGACACCTGACGAAACAACCTTCAAGAAATGGCGACTAACTTTAAAACTGGTATTTGCATCGCGACGTTGAACTCAAGAGGCCTGTGTTCGCGCAGGAGACAATGCCAGATTAGTCGCATTTTGTTAGAAAACGACATAGACCTCCTGGCTGTACAAGAAACTAAAATGGAAAGTGAAGAACAAACGGAGCAAATGGTTCAATTTTTTCGCTCTAGGTACAATGTCTGCGTTTGTCATGCTGTTGGGCGGTCAGGAGGCTGTGTCGTTTTCATACGTAGTAGTATCGCGGTTGTTGAAAATGTGTCTACCTGCGATAGCGGTAGGCTGGTTGTGTGCGACTTCAGTGTTTCTGGAATGCCTTGGCGCGTTGTGTGTGTTTATGCACCGAATAGATCGCACGAACGGGAATTTTTTTTCAGAGCGATTGAAGGATTCTTGAAAACGGAAAGAAATGTTGTGGTTCTAGGGGACTTCAATTGTGTCTGTAGAGCTGAGGATAAGACAACGAGCTTCAATGTGCGCGATAGAAGCGCTGAGCTGTTGAATAAAATAGTGAACGAGACAGGGCTGGAAGATGTCGGTTATGTAATGACGCGAGAGGGTGAAGTAGGATATACGCACTTTCAAGGTCATTCGCACGCGAGGTTAGACAGAATATATTTGTCGGCAAAGTTGGTGCCACTATGCTCATCTTATCAAATTCAACATCTTAGTTTTAGTGATCATTGTCTGGTCAAGGTCAACATTGGCGAAAAACGTAAGGCTGCGAAGTTTAATTGGTTTCTATGGAAATTTAATGAAAAGCTGCTGCAAGATGAAATATTTGTCACAAAAACCAAAGAATGTCTTTCAAATGCTCTTCGTTTGGAGACCAATAACTTCATAGCTGTGTGGGAGCAAATGAAGTGTGATATAAAGATGATAGCGATTGAAAGAGCCTGTGTATTACGTAATCGGGAAAGGCAACAAGAGAGGCAGTTACAAAGCGAACTAGACTACATGTTAAGCGTAGAAAATGAAGTGCCGGGAAAATTTAAGAAAGAAATAAAGGAGGCGAAAGCAAAGCTCGAATTCATCGACGACGAAAAGTACCGCGGAGCAATGATAAGGGCTCGCACTGAACGGCTGTGGATGGGTGAAACGCCCACTAAGCGAGTGCTCAGTGAAGAAAGAAACATGCAGCAAACAAAGAGATAAATGAAATTCGATACCGCAATTACATTACCCGGGACCGCGAACAGATAAAGCACGCCTTTGTCGAGTTTTATACGCAACTCCTTAGCCATACAATCAATGACCCCGAACGATTCAAAGAGGACTTTCTGACCCTTATGCCGAGATTGGAAGACTCTGAGCGGGAGCTACTGGAAGTAGAAATCACTGTGGCAGAAATTGAATCAGCTATAGATAACCTGGGTAACGGCAAGTCACCAGGGCCGGATGGGCTTGGTGCTGCCATATACAAATTTTTTAAGACAGAAATGGCACTGGCATTACACCGAGTGATCAGAGAATGCTACGACAAGCAGCAAACACCTCATTCATTTAGGACAGCACACGTAGTATTAATCCCCAAAACTGATGACCCCGCAAAGCTACTTTCAGTGGAATCCTACCGACCTATCAGTTTGAGCAACACTGACTATAAAATATACACGAAGGTCCTAGCAAGACGGCTCCAAAGTGTTGTCACATCCCTTGTCGGCCCGCATCAGACATGTGGGATTAAGGGCAGAACCATATTCACAAATATACACGTAACCAGAAGTATTCTAGAATGCTGTGATGCAAATAATGACCGCGTGGCCATGATTCAGCTAGACCTGCACAAAGCGTTTGATAAAGTCGTACATGAAATTTTGTTTTTATTGCTGGAACATGTGAATGTAGGAACTGTCATTACAGAAGGCGTTAGAATGGTGTATCATGACTGCAGGGCTAATTTAGTAATCAACAAAGAAGTAAGTGCTTCAATTCCTGTGCGCTCGAGCGTGAAGCAAGGTTGTGCCTTGTCGCCACTCCTTTTCGCGCTTTACTTAGAGCCCTTCTGTTTACGAATACTTGCATCACCAAGTATAAGAGGGTATACGTTTCTGACCAGTGGAATTAGAATTTTAGCCTATGCTGATGACGTCGCAGTGTTTTGCAGTGACAAAGAAAGTGTGCAAGAAGTTGTACGAATAGCTAGGGAATTCTGTGCAGCAACGGGCAGCGCAATCAGTTGGCCAAAATGTCTAGGCGTTTGGCATGGCCAGTGGCAAAGCACACCCGAAGTTTACTGTAACATGAATTGGAAAATCATGCCCGGAAAGTACCTCGGTGTGCCTTTGGATCACTACCGCAATGCTACGGAGTATTGGTCTGAGGAACGTCAACGCATTAAAAATTGTACTGATAAGTGGGGAGGTCGCAATTTATCAATGTTTGCAAAAGCGTCCGTGTGCAATGTATTTCTGATTGCAAAAGTGTTTTATGTATTACAAGTGTTAACCATGACCCGCACTTCGGTCCAGAAAATGCACCGAGTATTCGCGACCTTTATATGGGGGTCGCAGTGGGAGCGCACGAGCCGGTGCAATTTATTTCATAGGGTAAAATATGGTGGTCTGGGGCTTTTGCATTTGTTTTTTAAGCAGTTGGTGAGCAGATTCATGTTCGCTCGAGATCAAACTGACAATTTCTTGAGAACTGTGATCCAAGCAAGACTGCAGACCCCCTTATCTGATTTCGTCGTGTCATCTTTTTCCTTCGAAGCTGGACCACTCAGTCCTTATTTGCGAGAAGTAGTTACAGCTACACGCCTGCTCAAGGAAAGATTTTCGTACGAATACTTGTCCGACGTGACTAAAAAGAAACTGTATCGTGACCTTCTTGATGTCTTCCTGCCAGTGCCCGTCTACCGAGCTTCGTGCAGGCTAGGTTCTGAGCGTGACGTGTTTAAACGTGTTAAGAGAATGCCGGTCAGACCCTCTGTCAAAACATTCTTCTTTCAAGTGCATACCGGCACTCTCCCTGTACTGCCATGGCTAAAAAGTAAAGGGCTTTTTGTACCGTGGTCCGTCAACTGTCTAATCTGCGGCAAACCAGAAACGATAAATCATATCTTTCTCGACTGCCATGATGCTGTGTTCTTGTGGGACGTACTACAACGGACTATAAAAAAAGAACTACCTATCAACGCTTTTGGAATCCGTTTTCTTCCGTGTGCAGCTGCAGGGGAAGTGCCGAGTGACATGTTAATGTTGCTTTGCATGCATAGTGTGTGGAGGACAAGAATGGATGTTCGACATATGCGTGTAGACGCACGTTCAGCGAGAGACTATTTTGTTGAGAGTATGCTGTATACACGAGACGTGTTTAAAGCGCTGCCTGAACCCCCCGAGTGGTTACCTGTGCTCGACCAATTGGCTTCTGTGAAGCCTTTTTAAACCAAGTGCACTGGCCAAGTTGAAGCTGGTGTTTTAGTAAGTGTACATATTTTGTATGTATTTCCTTTGCTTGTGGTTATTAAAAGGCAATAAAGAAAAAAAAAAAAAAAGCGTCGGTGGTTCAGTGGTAGAATACTCGCCTGCCACGCGGGTGACCCGGGTTCGATTCCCGGCCGAGGCATTGTTTATTTTAAAAAAGTTCGTGCCTGCTATTCGCGAAATTTCACGTCATGAATGCAGGAACCAGCAAACGGTGTCGGTGGTTCAGTGGTAGAATACTCGCCTGCCACGCGGATGACCCGGGTACGATTCCCGGTTGACGCATTGTTTTTTTAAGAAAAGCTCACACGTAATGTTACGCCATATTGCATGTAATGAATGCTGGAGTAAGCAAATGGCATCGGTGGTTCAGTGATAGAATACTCGCCTGCCACGCGGCTGACCCGGGTTCGATTCCCGGCCGACACATCGTTTAATTTAAACCGTTCTCGCGTGCCTTTCCGCAATATTGCATGTCATTAATGCAGGATTAAGCAAATCGCGTCGGTGGTTCAGTGGTAGAATGCTCGCCGGCCACGCGGGTGACCCGGGTTCAATTCCCGGCCGACACATCGTTTATTTTAGAAAGGTTCCTGCGTACTATTCCGCGATATTGCATGTCATGAGTGCAGGAGCAAGCAAATGGCGTCAGTAGTTCCGTGGTAGAAAACTCGCCGGCCACGCGGGTGACCGGGATTCGTTTCCCGGCCAACGCATCGTTATTTTTTAGAAAAGCTCCCGCGTGCTGTTACGCAATATAGCATGCCATGAATGCAGGAGTAAGCAAATGGCGTCGGTGGTTCAGTGGTAGAATACTCGCCTGCCACGCGGGTGACCCGGGTTCGATTTCCGGCCGACGCATCGTTATTTTAGAAAAGCTCACGCGTGCTGTTACGCAATATAGCATGCCATGAATGCCGGAGTAAGCAAATGGCGTCGGTAGTTCAGTGGTAGAATACTCACCAGCCACGCGGGTGACCCGGGTTCAATTCCCGACCGACACATCGTTTATTTTAGAAAGGTTCCTGCGTACTATTCCGCAATATTGCATGTCATGAATGCAGGAGCAAGCAAATGGCGTCAGTAGTTCCGTGGTAGAATACTCGCCTGCCACGCGGGTGACCGGGATTCGTTTCCGGGCCAACGCATCGTTATTTTTAGAAAAGCTCCTGCGTCCTGTTACGCAATATAGCATGCCATGAATGCCGGAGTAAGCAAATGGCGTTGGTGGTTCAGTGGTAGAATACTCGCCTGCCACGCGGGTGACCCGGGTTCCATTCCCGGCCGACACATCGTTTATTTTAGAAAGGTTCCTGCGTACTATTCCGCAATATTGCATGTCATGAATGCAGGAGCAAGCAAATGGCGTCAGTAGTTCCGTGGTAGGATACTCGCCTGCCACGCGGGTGACCGGGATTCGTTTCCGGGCCAACGCATCGTTATTTTTAGAAAAGCTCCTGCGTCCTGTTACGCAATATAGCATGCCATGAATGCCGGAGTAAGCAAATGGCGTTGGTGGTTCAGTGGTAGAATACTCGCCTGCCACTCGGGTGACCCGGCTTCGATTGCCGGCTGACGCATCGTTATTTTTACAAAAGCTCACGCGTGCTGTTACGCTATATGTGCATGCCATGAATGCAGGAGCAAGCAAATGGCGTCGGTGCTTCAGTGGTAGAATGCTCGCCTGCCACGCGGGTGACCCGCGTTCGATTGTCGGCCGACGCATCGTTATCTTTAGAAAAGCTCACGCGGGCTGTTACGCAATATTGCATGCCATGAATGCAGGAGTAAGAAACTGGCGTTGGTGGTTCAGTGGTAGAATACTCGGCTGCCACGTGGGAGACCTAGGTTATATTCCCGGATGACGCATTGTTATATTTAGAAAAACTCACGCGTGATGTTACGCTATATACGCATGCCATGAATGCAGAGCAAGCAAATGGCAGCGGTGGTTCAGTGGTAGAATACTCGCCTGCCACGCGAATGACGCAGAGTTGTTTTAAAAAAGCTCACACGTGCAGTTACGCAACATTGCATGTCATGAATGCAGGAGTAAGCAAATGGCGTCGGTGGTTCAGTGATAGAATACTCGCCTGCCACGCGGCTGACCCGGGTTCGATTCCCGGCCGACACATCGTTATTTTTCGAAAAGCTCACGCGTACTGTTACGCTATATATGCATGCCATGAATGCAGGAGTAAGAAAATGGCGTCGGTGGTTCAGTGGTAGAATACTCGCCTGCCACGCGGGTGACCCGGGTTCGATTCCCGGCCGACTTATTGTTATATTTAGAAAAGCTCACACGTGCTGCTAAGAATTATTGCATGTCATAAATGCAGGAGTAAGCAACTGGCGTTGGTGGTTCAGTGGTAGAATACTCGGCTGCCACGCGGGTGACCTAGGTTCGATTCCCAGCTGACGCATTGTTATATTTAGAAAAACTCACGCGTGATGTTACGCTATATACGCATGCCATGAATGCAGAGCAAGCAAATGGCAGCGGTGGTTCAGTGGTAGAATACTCGCCTGCCACGCGGATGACCCGGGTTCGATTCCCGGCTGACGCATTGTTTTTTTTAAAAAAGCTCACACGTAATGTTACGCCATATTGCATGTAATGAATGCCGGAGTAAGCAAATGGCGTCGGTGGTTCAGTGATAGAATACTCGCCTGTCACGCGGCTGACCCGGGTTCGATTCCCGGCCGACACATCGTTTAATTTAAAACCGTTCTTGCGTGCCTTTCCGCAATATTGCATGTCATTAATGCAGGAGTAAGCAAATCGCGTCGGTGGTTCAGTGGTAGAATGCTCGCCTGCCACATGGGCGACCCGGGTTCAATTCACGGCCGACGCATCGTTATCTTTAAAAAGCTCACGGGTGTTGTTACGCTATATATGCATGCCATGAATGCAGGAGCAAGCAAATGGCGTCGGTAGTTCAGTGGTAGAATACTCGCCTGCCACGCGGGTGACCCGGGTTCGATTCCCGGCTGACGCATCGTTATTTTTAGAAAAGCTCACGCGTGCTGTTACGCAATAATGCATGTCATGAATGCCGGAGAAAACAAATGGCGTCGGT
>NW_023607998.1:0-31916 GCF_013339725.1 Rhipicephalus microplus | reverse complement strand
CGACGCCATTTGCTTGCTCCTGCATTCATGGCATGCATATATAGCCGTAACAACACCCGTGAGCTTTTTAAAGATAACGATGCGTCGGCCGTGAATTGAACCCGGGTCGCCCATGTGGCAGGCGAGCATTCTACCACTGAACCACCGACGCGATTTGCTTACTCCTGCATTAATGACATGCAATATTGCGGAAAGGCACGCAAGAACGGTTTTAAATTAAACGATGTGTCGGCCGGGAATCGAACCCGGGTCAGCCGCGTGACAGGCGAGTATTCTATCACTGAACCACCGACGCCATTTGCTTACTCCGGCATTCATTACATGCAATATGGCGTAACATTACGTGTGAGCTTTTTTTAAAAAAACAATGCGTCAGCCGGGAATCGAACCCGGGTCATCCGCGTGGCAGGCGAGTATTCTACCACTGAACACCGCTGCCATTTGCTTGCTCTGCATTCATGGCATGCGTATATAGCGTAACATCACGCGTGAGTTTTTCTAAATATAACAATGCGTCAGCTGGGAATCGAACCTAGGTCACCCGCGTGGCAGCCGAGTATTCTACCACTGAACCACCAACGCCAGTTGCTTACTCCTGCATTTATGACATGCAATAATTCTTAGCAGCACGTGTGAGCTTTTCTAAATATAACAATAAGTCGGCCGGGAATCGAACCCGGGTCACCCGCGTGGCAGGCGAGTATTCTACCACTGAACCACCGACGCCATTTTCTTACTCCTGCATTCATGGCATGCATATATAGCGTAACAGTACGCGTGAGCTTTTTGAAAAATAACGATGTGTCGGCCGGGAATCGAACCCGGGTCAGCCGCGTGGCAGGCGAGTATTCTATCACTGAACCACCGACGCCATTTGCTTACTCCTGCATTCATGACATGCAATGTTGCGTAACTGCACGTGTGAGCTTTTCAAAAAACTACTCTGCGTCATTCGCGTGGCAGGCGAGTATTCTACCACTGAACCACCGCTGCCATTTGCTTGCTCTGCATTCATGGCATGCGTATATAGCGTAACATCACGCGTGAGTTTTTCTAAATATAACAATGCGTCATCCGGGAATATAACCTAGGTCTCCCACGTGGCAGCCGAGTATTCTACCACTGAACCACCAACGCCAGTTTCTTACTCCTGCATTCATGGCATGCAATATTGCGTAACAGCCCGCGTGAGCTTTTCTAAAGATAACGATGCGTCGGCCGACAATCGAACGCGGGTCACCCGCGTGGCAGGCGAGCATTCTACCACTGAAGCACCGACGCCATTTGCTTGCTCCTGCATTCATGGCATGCACATATAGCGTAACAGCACGCGTGAGCTTTTGTAAAAATAACGATGCGTCAGCCGGCAATCGAAGCCGGGTCACCCGAGTGGCAGGCGAGTATTCTACCACTGAACCACCAACGCCATTTGCTTACTCCGGCATTCATGGCATGCTATATTGCGTAACAGGACGCAGGAGCTTTTCTAAAAATAACGATGCGTTGGCCCGGAAACGAATCCCGGTCACCCGCGTGGCAGGCGAGTATCCTACCACGGAACTACTGACGCCATTTGCTTGCTCCTGCATTCATGACATGCAATATTGCGGAATAGTACGCAGGAACCTTTCTAAAATAAACGATGTGTCGGCCGGGAATGGAACCCGGGTCACCCGCGTGGCAGGCGAGTATTCTACCACTGAACCACCGACGCCATTTGCTTACTCCGGCATTCATGGCATGCTATATTGCGTAACAGCACGCGGGAGCTTTTCTAAAAATAACGATGCATTGGCCCGGAAACGAGTCCCGGTCACCCGCGTGGCAGGCGAGTATTCTACCACGGAACTACTGACGCCATTTGCTTGCTCCTGCCCTCATGACATGCAATATTGCGGAATAGTACGCAGGAACCTTTCTAAAATAAACGATGTGTCGGTCGGGAATTGAACCCGGGTCACCCGCGTGGCTGGTGAGTATTCTACCACTGAACTACCGACGCCATTTGCTTACTCCGGCATTCATGGCATGCTATATTGCGTAACAGCACGCGTGAGCTTTTCTAAAAATAACGATGCGTCGGCCGGAAATCGAACCCGGGTCACCCGCGTGGCAGGCGAGTATTCTACCACTGAACCACCGACGCCATTTGCTTACTCCGGCATTCTTGGCATGCTATATTGCGTAACAGCACGCGGGAGCTTTTCTAAAAATAACGATGCGTTGGCCGGGAAACGAATCCCGGTCACCCGCGTGGCCGGCGAGTTTTCTACCACGGAACTACTGACGCCATTTGCTTGCTCCTGCACTCATGACATGCAATATCGCGGAATAGTACGCAGGAACCTTTCTAAAATAAACGATGTGTCGGCCGGGAATTGAACCCGGGTCACCCGCGTGGCCGGCGAGCATTCTACCACTGAACCACCGACGCGATTTGCTTAATCCTGCATTAATGACATGCAATATTGCGGAAAGGCACGCGAGAACGGTTTTAAATTAAACGATGTGTCGGCCGGGAATCGAACCCGGGTCAGCCGCGTGGCAGGCGAGTATTCTATCACTGAACCACCGATGCCATTTGCTTACTCCAGCATTCATTACATGCAATATGGCGTAACATTACGTGTGAGCTTTTCTAAAAAAAACAATGCGTCAACCGGGAATCGTACCCGGGTCATCCGCGTGGCAGGCGAGTATTCTACCACTGAACCACCGACACCGTTTGCTGGTTCCTGCATTCATGACGTGAAATTTCGCGGAATAGCAGGCACGAACTTTTTTAAAATAAACAATGCCTCGGCCGGGAATCGAACCCGGGTCACCCGCGTGGCAGGCGAGTATTCTACCACTGAACCACCGACACTTTTTTTTTTTTTTCTTTATTGCCTTTTAATAACCACAAGCAAAGGAAATACATACAAAATATGTACACTTACTAAAACACCAGCTTCAACTTGGCCAGTGCACTTGGTTTAAAAAGGCTTCACAGAAGCCAATTGGTCGAGCACAGGTAACCACTCGGGGGGTTCAGGCAGCGCTTTAAACACGTCTCGTGTATACAGCATACTCTCAACAAAATAGTCTCTCGCTGAACGTGCGTCTGCACGCATATGTCGAACATCCATTCTTGTCCTCCACACACTATGCATGCAAAGCAACATTAACATGTCACTCGGCACTTCCCCTGCAGCTGCACACGGAAGAAAACGGATTCCAAAAGCGTTGATAGGTAGTTCTTTTTTTATAGTCCGTTGTAGTACGTCCCACAAGAACACAGCATCATGGCAGTCGAGAAAGATATGATTTATCGTTTCTGGTTTGCCGCAGATTAGACAGTTGACGGACCACGGTACAAAAAGCCCTTTACTTTTTAGCCATGGCAGTACAGGGAGAGTGCCGGTATGCACTTGAAAGAAGAATGTTTTGACAGAGGGTCTGACCGGCATTCTCTTAACACGTTTAAACACGTCACGCTCAGAACCTAGCCTGCACGAAGCTCGGTAGACGGGCACTGGCAGGAATACATCAAGAAGGTCACGATACAGTTTCTTTTTAGTCACGTCGGACAAGTATTCGTACGAAAATCTTTCCTTGAGCAGGCGTGTAGCTGTAACTACTTCTCGCAAATAAGGACTGAGTGGTCCAGCTTCGAAGGAAAAAGATGACACGACGAAATCAGATAAGGGGGTCTGCAGTCTTGCTTGGATCACAGTTCTCAAGAAATTGTCAGTTTGATCTCGAGCGAACATGAATCTGCTCACCAACTGCTTAAAAAACAAATGCAAAAGCCCCAGACCACCATATTTTACCCTATGAAATAAATTGCACCGGCTCGTGCGCTCCCACTGCGACCCCCATATAAAGGTCGCGAATACTCGGTGCATTTTCTGGACCGAAGTGCGGGTCATGGTTAACACTTGTAATACATAAAACACTTTTGCAATCAGAAATACATTGCACACGGACGCTTTTGCAAACATTGATAAATTGCGACCTCCCCACTTATCAGTACAATTTTTAATGCGTTGACGTTCCTCAGACCAATACTCCGTAGCATTGCGGTAGTGATCCAAAGGCACACCGAGGTACTTTCCGGGCATGATTTTCCAATTCATGTTACAGTAAACTTCGGGTGTGCTTTGCCACTGGCCATGCCAAACGCCTAGACATTTTGGCCAACTGATTGCGCTGCCCGTTGCTGCACAGAATTCCCTAGCTATTCGTACAACTTCTTGCACACTTTCTTTGTCACTGCAAAACACTGCGACGTCATCAGCATAGGCTAAAATTCTAATTCCACTGGTCAGAAACGTATACCCTCTTATACTTGGTGATGCAAGTATTCGTAAACAGAAGAGCTCTAAGTAAAGCGCGAAAAGGAGTGGCGACAAGGCACAACCTTGCTTCACGCTCGAGCGCACAGGAATTGAAGCACTTACTTCTTTGTTGATTACTAAATTAGCCCTGCAGTCATGATACACCATTCTAACGCCTTCTGTAATGACAGTTCCTACATTCACATGTTCCAGCAATAAAAACAAAATTTCATGTACGACTTTATCAAACGCTTTGTGCAGGTCTAGCTGAATCATGGCCACGCGGTCATTATTTGCATCACAGCATTCTAGAATACTTCTGGTTACGTGTATATTTGTGAATATGGTTCTGCCCTTAATCCCACATGTCTGATGCGGGCCGACAAGGGATGTGACAACACTTTGGAGCCGTCTTGCTAGGACCTTCGTGTATATTTTATAGTCAGTGTTGCTCAAACTGATAGGTCGGTAGGATTCCACTGAAAGTAGCTTTGCGGGGTCATCAGTTTTGGGGATTAATACTACGTGTGCTGTCCTAAATGAATGAGGTGTTTGCTGCTTGTCGTAGCATTCTCTGATCACTCGGTGTAATGCCAGTGCCATTTCTGTCTTAAAAAATTTGTATATGGCAGCACCAAGCCCATCCGGCCCTGGTGACTTGCCGTTACCCAGGTTATCTATAGCTGATTCAATTTCTGCCACAGTGATTTCTACTTCCAGTAGCTCCCGCTCAGAGTCTTCCAATCTCGGCATAAGGGTCAGAAAGTCCTCTTTGAATCGTTCGGGGTCATTGATTGTATGGCTAAGGAGTTGCGTATAAAACTCGACAAAGGCGTGCTTTATCTGTTCGCGGTCCCGGGTAATGTAATTGCGGTATCGAATTTCATTTATCTCTTTGTTTGCTGCATGTTTCTTTTCTTCACTGAGCACCCGCTTAGTGGGCGTTTCACCCATCCACAGCCGTTCAGTGCGAGCCCTTATCATTGCTCCGCGGTACTTTTCGTCGTCGATGAATTCGAGCTTTGCTTTCGCCTCCTTTATTTCTTTCTTAAATTTTCCCGGCACTTCATTTTCTACGCTTAACATGTAGTCTAGTTCGCTTTGTAACTGCCTCTCTTGTTGCCTTTCCCGATTACGTAATACACAGGCTCTTTCAATCGCTATCATCTTTATATCACACTTCATTTGCTCCCACACAGCTATGAAGTTATTGGTCTCCAAACGAAGAGCGTTTGAAAGACATTCTTTGGTTTTTGTGACAAATATTTCATCTTGCAGCAGCTTTTCATTAAATTTCCATAGAAACCAATTAAACTTCGCAGCCTTACGTTTTTCGCCAATGTTGACCTTGACCAGACAATGATCACTAAAACTAAGATGTTGAATTTGATAAGATGAGCATAGTGGCACCAACTTTGCCGACAAATATATTCTGTCTAACCTCGCGTGCGAATGACCTTGAAAGTGCGTATATCCTACTTCACCCTCTCGCGTCATTACATAACCGACATCTTCCAGCCCTGTCTCGTTCACTATTTTATTCAACAGCTCAGCGCTTCTATCGCGCACATTGAAGCTCGTTGTCTTATCCTCAGCTCTACAGACACAATTGAAGTCCCCTAGAACCACAACATTTCTTTCCGTTTTCAAGAATCCTTCAATCGCTCTGAAAAAAAATTCCCGTTCGTGCGATCTATTCGGTGCATAAACACACACAACGCGCCAAGGCATTCCAGAAACACTGAAGTCGCACACAACCAGCCTACCGCTATCGCAGGTAGACACATTTTCAACAATCGCGATACTACTACGTATGAAAACGGCACAGCCTCCTGACCGCCCAACAGCATGACAAACGCAGACATTGTACCTAGAGCGAAAAACTTGAACCATTTGCTCCGTTTGTTCTTCACTTTCCATTTTAGTTTCTTGTACAGCCAGGAGGTCTATGTCGTTTTCTAACAAAATGCGACTAATCTGGCATTGTCTCCTGCGCGAACACAGGCCTCTTGAGTTCAACGTCGCGATGCAAATACCAGTTTTAAAGTTAGTCGCCATTTCTTGAAGGTTGTTTCGTCAGGTGTCATACTCACGTCGCAACAGTGGTTGCGTGTGCTCAGCGTAGAAAGCCTCGGAACGTCTCCTCCGCTACGGCGGGGCCGACGTTTGAGTGCCCCTACGGTCAGGAGACAGGTTTGGTCGTGGTTTAAAGGTAGGCCGACGACCAGTCGCCGTCTTTGTTGGAGGTTCATTGATGGCCGACGTGTCAACATTTCCGGTACGGTCAGGTGTTTCACGAGCTCGCTTAAAAGCGATAGCACCGGCCTTGGTCATCTCGGCGTCCGTTGCTTCCGGGCCGCCCTCTCGCGCAGCTGAAGATGACTTGCTCGCTGCTGTAGCGTTGTTCTCTACTGCTGCCGTGTCTAAATTCGTTCCTGGCGCACCAGAGTGCTTGTCGCCTTTATTGGTAGATTCCAGTGCGGCCCCAGAAGACTGTTCAGGGGGCGTGGCAGGGCCTTCCGTATAACCGTCTTCCCTGCTCGCTTCTTCGGCATCCACGGCATCCATCAGGTGTTCAGACACTTCGTCTGTTTGGCCTGGGCCCGCAATGCTGGCGTACGACCTCACACAATGGGCGTCATCGTGGCCATAGCGACGACAGACCCCACAGCGCGGCACGCGGCAATCCCGTCGAATGTGTCCGATAGCCCGGCATCGGAGGCATAGCGGTGCTCTGCCAGGAATTACGACGAGCGCCATATCCTCCGCAACTCGCAGTTGGTGTGGCAGGTCGTCCACGGACACGCCCGCGTGTAGCCTCAGCGTGACCGACCGCGTGGTTGAACCTTTATCATTGCAACCCTGCACCTTCCATTTATCTCTGCTTATCTCGGTCACTTTTCCGTAGGGCGTTAAGGCGACTCGCACAGCCTCGTCCGGCACGCCATGAAGAAGCCAGTACAACTTCAGCCGCACACCTCGATCACGGGGGTCAACCACCATACAGCGATGGTCCTTTAGATCAAAAGACTCCGCCGCCAGCATCTTCTTTTTACCCTCATCATCCTTGAACGTCACTGCCCATACATGATTCATTTGGTATGCCCCTAGGGCAACCACTTCCGGCAGCAGCGAAAGACGAGCAAGGCTGTCTCGGACATGCTCCACTCGATATGGCCTGGCTTTCAAGTTTCCGTGCAAAAAAACCGTGTGCAAAACGGAATCACCTGAAGGCAGCTGAGGCAGAACAACCTGGAAATCTTCGCCTGGCTTTTCGGTACACCTGATACCGCGGCCCACACGGGCCGCTGAAACCGCCCCTACGCGGGAGCACATGATAAACACGTCCGTTCACTGTCGTGGCCGGAAGTGGAATCCTGAACCACCGACGCCAATTGTTTACTGCAGCATTATTGACATGCAATATTGCGTAACAGCACGTGTGAGCTTTTCTAAAAGTAACAATGCTTCGGCAGGGAATCGAACCCGGGTCACCCGCGTGGCAGGCGAGTATTCTACCACTGAACCACCAAGGCCATCTGCTTGCTCCTGCATTCTTGACATGCTATATTGCGGAATAGCACGCAGGAACTTTTCTAAAATAAACGATGCGTCGGCCGGAAATCGAACCCGGGTCACCCGTGTGGCAGGCGAGCATTCTACCACTGAACCACCGACGCCAATTGTTTACTGCAGCATTCATGACGTGCAATATTGCGTAACAGCACGTGTGAGCTTTTCTAAAAGTAACAATGCTTCGGCAGGGAATCGAACACGGGTCACCCGCGTGGCAGGCGAGTATTCTACCACTGAACCACCAACGCCATCTGCTTGCTCCTGCATTCATGGCATGCATATAAAGCGTAACAGCATGCATAAGCTTTTCTAAAAATAACGATGCGTCAGCCGATAATCGAACCCGGGTCACCCACGCAGCAGGTGAGTATTCTACCACTGAACCACCGACACCAATTGGTAACTCCTGCATTCATGGCGCGCAATATTGCGAAATAGCACGCAGGAACTTTTTTAAATAAACGACGCGTCGGCCGGGAATCGAACCCGGGTCACCCGCGTGGCAGGCGAGTATTCTACCACTGAACCACCGACGCTGTTTTCTGGCTCTTGCATTCATGGCGTGCAATATTGCGGAATAGCACACAGGAACGTTTCTAAAATAAATGATGTGTCGGTCGCTAATCGAACTCGGAACACCCGCGTGGCAGGCGAGTATTTTACCACCTAACCACCGACGCCATTTGCTTACTCCTGCATTCATGACATGCAATGTTGCGTAACTGCACGTGTGAGCTTTTCTAAAAACTACTCTGCGTCATTCGCGTGGCAGGCGAGTATTGTACCACTGAACCACCGCTGCCATTTGCTTGCTCTGCATTCATGGCATGCTTATATAGCGTAACATCACGCGTGAGTTTTTCTAAATATAACAATGCGTCAGCCGGGAATATAACCTAGGTCACCCGCGTGGCAGCCGAGTATTCTACCACTGAACCACCAACGCCAGTTTCTTACTCCTGCATTCATGGCATGCAATATTGCGTAACAGCCCGCGTGAGCTTTTCTAAAGATAACGAAGCGTCGGCCGAGAATCGAACGCGGGTCACCCGCGTGGCAGGCGAGCATTCTACCACTGAAGCACCGACGCCATTTGCTTGCTCCTGCATTCATGGCATGCACATATAGCGTAACAGCACGCGTGAGCTTTTGTAAAAATAACGATGCGTCAGCCGGGAATCGAACCCGGGTCACCAGCGTGGCAGGCGAGTATTCTACCACTGAACCACCGACGCCATTTGCTTACTCTGGCATTCATGGCATGCTATATTGCGTAACAGCACGCGGGAGCTTTTCTAAAAATAACGATGCATTGGCCCGGAAACGATTCCCGGTCACCCGCGTGGCAGGCGAGTATTCTACCACGGAAATACTGACGCCATTTGCTTGCTCCTGCATTCATGACATGCAATATTGCGGAATAGTACGCAGGAACCTTTCTAAAATAAATGATGTGTCGGCCGGGAATTGAACCCGGGTCACCCGCGTGGCTGGCGAGTATTCTACCACTGAACTACCGACGCCATTGGCTTACTCCGTCTTTGATGGCATGCTATATTGCGTAACAGCACGCGTGAGCTTTTCTAAAAATAACGATGCGTCAGCCGGGAATCGAACCCGGGTCACCCGCGTGGCAGGCGAGTATTCTACCACTGAACTACCGACGCCATTTGCTTGCTCCTGCATTCATGACATGCGTATATAGCGTAACAACACGCGTGAGCTTTTTTAAAGGTAACGATGCGTCGGCCGTGAATTGAACCCGGGTCGCCCATGTGGCAGCCGAGCATTCTACCACTGAACCACCGACGCGATTTGCTTACTCCTGCATTATTGACATGCAATATTGCGGAAAGGCACGCAAGAACGGTTTTAAATTAAACGATGTGTCGGCCGGAAATCGAACCCGAGTCAGCCGCGTAGCAGGCGAGGATTCTATCACTGAACCACCGACACTGTTTGCTGGCTCCTGCATTCATGACGTGAATTTTCGCGGAATAGCAGGCAGGAAATTTTTTAAAATAAACAATGCCTCGGCCGGGAATCGAACCCGGGTCACCCGCGTGGCAGGCGAGTATTCTACCACTGAACCACAGACACCAATTGCTAACTCCTGCATTCATGGCGCGCAATATTGCGAAATAGCACGCAGGAACTTTTTAAAATAAACGACGCGTCGGCCGGGAATAGAACCCGGGTAACCCGCGTGGCAGGCGAGTATTCTGCCATTGAACCACCGCTGCCAATTGCTTGCTCTGCATTCATGGCATGCGTATATAGCGTAACATCACGCGTGAGTTTTTCTAAATATAACAATGCGTCAGCCGGGAATCGAACCTAGGTCACCCGCGTGGCAGGCGAGTATTCTACCACTGAACCACCGACGCCATTTGCTTACTCCTGCATTCATGGCATGCAATATTGCGTAACAGCACGCGTGAGCTTTTCTAAAGATAACGATGCGTCGGCCGAGAATCGAACGCGGGTCACCCGCGTGGCAGGCGAGCATTCTACCACTGAAGCACCGACGCCATTTGCTCTCTCCTGCATTCATGGCATGCATATATTTTTTTTCTTTATTACCTGCTTTGGTTTGGTTTGGTTTGGAAAAACTTTATTGACAAGTCCGAAGGCGTGCGCCCTAGCACACGGCGGGCCGCTCCCACGATGGGACAGTAAGGCCGAGCCCTAGCGCCGCATCGTGGGCCCTCTGGACAGCCCAAAGTTGCGATGTTATGTCTGGACTCCGGAGAGCGGAGTCCCACTTTCTGGACGATGCTGTATCGGTGCCACGTACCGAAGGGCACTCCCAGAGCATGTGGTGTAAGGTGGCTAAACCGCCACATTTTGTACACGAGTTGGTTAAATAAACATCAGGATAAAGCTTGTGAAGAAAGGCAGGGTTAGGGTACGTTTCTGTTTGAAGTAATCGCAATGTAAGCGCCTGCGCTCTATTTAGCTTCGCATGTGGAGGTGGAAAGATTCTCCTATCCATAGCGAAATGTTGGGTTATTTCATTATATGTAGTTGGCGGATCCCTGTTTACGAAATCTCCAGTTCGACCCAAAGGTCCTCCATGGCCGCGGACAGCTAACCCTCGCGCCCTGGAGTGGGCCAACTCATTGAGATTTATGATCCCTCCGTCCATGTTTCCCATATGAGCTGGGAACCATGTAATGGTATGGGTTGTAAGCAACTTATCACCGAGTATATTTTTGGCCTCTTTGCACACAGCTCCAACACTGAAGGCACGAATGGCAGCTCTAGAATCGCTAAATATGTGTTCATTACGCTGATCTAAAAGAGCCAAGGCGATGGCAACCTGCTCAGCTGCATTGGCAGTTCTGGCGCATACCGACGCCGCATTAATTGTAATGCCTTTGTGGTTGATTGCCACTACCGTGAATCGGTCTCTCTGGCCATCATATTGCGCCGCGTCTACGAAACAGGCCCCCCCGTCAAGATCCGCAACTTGGCGAAGAAGGGCCCGAGCGCGCGCTCTCCTCCTTCCAACATTACGTTGGGGATGCATGTTCCGCGGGGCAGGCGAGACAATGATGTTTTCCTTCTGATCCCTCGTCAACCCTTGGTACAGAGCCTCAATCTGAGCTGGTGGAATACCCATTTCTGCGAGAATCATCCTCCCCGCTTTTGAGCCAGACAGCCTAATTACCTGTGTTCTTTCTTGTGCTTCCGCAATTTCCTCCAATGTATTATGAATTCCCAACTGCAGGAGACGATTGGTGTGGGTGTAGTTGGGGAGCCCAAGGGCATTCTTTACAGCTCTCCTGATCATTGCATTAAGCTTGTCCCTTTCCATTCTCTTCCAGACATGCATTGCCGCCACATATGCAAAATGACACAGCAGAAAAGCATGTATAAGCCTGACCAAGTTGTCCTCTGATAGTCCTGTCCTTCGGTTAGCCACCCGTCTTATGAGCCTAATAACACTGTCTGTCTTTTTTTCCAACCTTTTAATCGTGATGGTGTTGGTGCCCGTTGCTTCTAGCGTCATACCTAAGATCCGAATGGAAGCGACTTTGGGGATTGATCGTCCACTTTTGGTACGTAAGTGGATGTCATTTTCTAGGGGCGGCACCCAGCCTCGCGGTCGACGGCCCCTCCTGACCGGTTTATAGAGGAGAAGCTCAGACTTTTCCGGAGAGCAAGAAAGGCCTGTGTCTTCCAGAAAACTCTCGGTAGTGTCGATGGCCTCTTGCAGGGCCGCCTCTACAGTGCCATCACTTCCTCCTCTACACCAAATGGTGATATCATCGGCATAAATTGTATGACCAACATCTGAAATTCCAGAAAGCTGCCTCGAGAGACCAGCCATGACGATGTTAAAAAGTAAGGGTGATAGAACAGATCCCTGCGGGGTGCCCCTATTTCCCAGCGCTTGCACATCCGATTCTAGATCTCCAACTTTAAGTATGGCTTTTCGACCACACAGGAAGGATCTGACAAACGCATGAAATGAGGAACCTAGGTTGAGACTTGAGATCGCATCTAAAATAGAATCATGGCGGACATTATCAAACGCTTTTTTTATATCCAAGCCTAGGATCGCCCTGGTGTCTCTGGTATGATTATCTAAAATTTGACACTTAATGATTTTCATAGCATCCTGCGTACAGAGGCCTGGCCTAAAGCCAATAAGGTAGTGAGGGAAGAGATCATTGTGCTCTATGTAGTCCGCGATTCGGTTCTGGACAACGTGTTCCACCACCTTTCCCACGCATGACGTGAGAGAGATGGGGCGCAGATTGTCCAAACTTGGTGCTTTACCGGGCTTGGGAATGAGGATCACCTTGGCCAACTTCCATTGTTCCGGGATGTCACCTACCTTCCAAATCCTATTAATCTCATCAGTAAGAAATTCAACAGAGTCATCTTCCAAATTCCGAAGCGCTTTGTTGGTGACCCTATCTGGACCCGGTGCCGATCGGCCATTAAGTTCGTGCAGGGCACGTCGCACATCGCTGATGGTGAAGGGTTCATCCAAATGGGCACAAGGTGTTCCCATATACCCCGGATAGGCTTGCATGGAATCAACTGCTAGCGGTAGATACTTCTCAGCAAGCTGCCCCAATAGCTCCGCGCCCGAGGAGGATTTTTGAGCAAGATGAAGTAGTCTAGCAAGGACCCCCCTCTGATTAGATTTAGTGCCCGACTCGTCAAGCAAGTGTTTTAAAAGATTCCATTACCTCTGGTTCGCATTTGTCCATCGACTGAATTACAAATTTCATCCCACTGCTGCCTCGACAAGTTTTTGCAATGTTCTTCAATTTGTGTATTTAACTCTGCTATCTTTTTCCGAAGCCTACGATTAAGTCTCTGACCCTTCCATCTGGCCAATAGCGACTGCTTTGCCTCCAGTAAATGCGCAAGCCGACTGTCCATTTTGTTTGTCTGTACCTCTGTCTCAATGGTTCTGGTAACCGCTCTAACGTCCTGCAGCAGCATCTCTGTCCATTGCCCCAGAGAGTCCGGGATTTCCCCCTGTTCCGCTCGAGCGCTGCGTGACTCCCGAAATTTATCCCAATCCACGTAAGTAAACTTTCTTTTAGATTTTGCCTCCATCTGTAATTTAGTAACTGTAATATAATGATCACTTCCTAAATCCGTCAGAAGATTTTCCCAACCTACCGAGCCAGCATTTTTCACGAAAGCTAGGTCCGGGGTGGAGTCCCTGGTGGTGGATGTGCCGCGCCTAGTAGGAAACATCGGGTCCGTAATTAACGAGAGATCCGCATCTCCCGTCTCCTGCCACAAGCTCCTGCCTTTAGCTGAATCATACGGGTAGTTCCACGCCCGGAAAGGCGAGTTAAAATCCCCCGCCACAACCAGAGGAGAGAGCCCAGCCAATCTGGTTGCCTTAGCTATGATCGTCCTAAAACGCTGCCTATGATCACTAGGGCTACTATATATGTTCAGTATAAAAATGCTGGAAAGGTTGGAAGAACTCGGAATGACCTCAACTAAGGAGAGCTCCGTTTTATTAGGTCTTACCCCTAGATCATGTGTCACAAAGGTGAACTTGTTGCTGACTAACGTGGCAATCCCTCTGCCTTCCCCTTTAACTGCATGTGCCTTGTACCCCGGGAGGGTTACACTATCAGACAGCGTCTCCTGCAGTAGGATCACTTGCGGCTTCTCGCTGTGAGAGCGGACAAATTGCTGCAGGGTGCCCCTTTTGCTAAGGATCCCCCTGCAGTTCCATTGCCATATACGAAATTCAGCGTGCGAGGCCATCTTGATCATTGGAGGTGCTCCCTGACCCTGCCGTCAGGTTCTGTACAGAAGCAACTGTACTATTCGAACTGGGGATACTCATGGGAATGGGCGCCGATAAAGGCGTTCCCTCTGGAAAGAAATCCGGGTGAATCCGAGCTGCTCCCCTGATATTGGGGCTCTGCACCATAAGGCCGGCGTTCTGTAATTGATTCTCCACACATTGAATTCTGGCATGTTGAATATCTATTTTCTGATCCATAACTGTGAGACGTTGATCGACCGCCGAGAAACGCTCATTAAGTTTGTGAATCTCAAGGCAAATTGAATTTAGAGTCTCCTTAATTTCAGATTTAGCTCTAGCCTGCACATTCTCGGCTGAAGTCGCAGCCTTACGCTTGGCTGGGTTACCCGAGGGGCCCGCTTCCACGACCATGGGAACCTCCATGGGTTGAGGAGAGGGAGAACCTACACACGGAGAAGCAGATGCCAGAGTAGCTTGAGATGTACTGACACGTCTAAGCTCAGCCATTTCGGCTCTCAGCGACTCAATAATGCTGCGCATTTCGGCATTCTCCTTCCTAAGCTGATTTAGCTCCGCTAGACCATGCTCTGGCGCAGTGCCTCCCGTTACCTTTTCACCTCCTCCGCTGCGCACCCGGTCAGCCCAGGAGCCACCCTGCATCTCCGGTTGGGGTGGGCTTTGGAAACGGACTGTGCCATGCGGGTCCCTGGACTGGCTCCTCGAGTGCGATGGGCCTCTGGATTGGGACCGACTGCTTTGGTATGAACCACATAATAGAAGTGACATTGGCAAGAAGGTATGAATAGTACAATATTTACATGATGACATAACAGTCAACCAGCATGGTGCTGATTTCGTTACTATAACACTCGCAAAGTCAGCAGAGGCTCAAATCGTGGAAGCCATACTGGTGGCTCCGGTGCAGCTTTATAAATCTCAAGGAACCAGTGAATGCTTTCTCTGAAATAGACATATGCCGGCCGTGCATACTTAACACAGTGGTAACAGCACGCGTGAGCTTTTGTAAAAATAACGATGCGTCGGCCGGGAATCGAACCCGGGTCACCCGCGTGGCAGGCGAGTATTCTACCACTGAACCAGCGACGCCAATTGCTTACTCCGGCCTCCATGGCATGATATATTGCGTAACAGCACGCGGGAGCTTTTCTAAAAATAACGATGTGTTGGCCGGGAAACGAATCCCGGTCACCCGCCCAGGCAGCACAGATGGTCGGCCCAATATTGGGGATAGATCGGCATTGCCTGGCCCATGAACGGCCCAGTTTTCACAACGTACCGCCAAGATTGGCTATGCCAGCCAAATAGAACGGCGACGTTGGACCAGCGTTGACAACGTACCCCCAATATTGGTTCTGCCAGCCGAATAGAACGGCTATGTTGGACCAGCATTAACAACATTCCGCCAATGATGGCTGTGCCAGTCTATTAGATTGGTTATATTGGGCCAGTTTTCAGAACTTTCCGCCCATATAGGCTGTGCCAGCCTATTAGAACGGACACATCGGGCCAGGTTGTACAAGTAGCAGCCAATATGGGCGGAGCCATCCAATAAGACCGGCATTATTGGCCCGCCGTTTGAACGTTATTGCCGGCGTCAGCTGAAAAGTCAACATCACGATGTCATAATATTATAATATGGGCCAATTTCTGCGTGTGCTGCTTTTTGGCGCTGTTCTGGCCCCAATTCACGCGCCGATTTTTCAAGTTAGAGAGATAGTAATATATGTGCCGGGCACAATATTAGAACTATCTTTTCGTCATTAAACCATGCCCCGCCGCGGCGGTCTAGTGGCTAAGGTACTCGGCTGCTGACCCGCAGGTCGCGGGTTCGAATCCCGGCTGCAGCGGCTGCATTTCCGATGGAGGCGGAAATGTTGTAGGCCCGTGTGCTCAGATTTGGGTGCACGTTAAAGAACCCCAGGTGGTCGAAATTTCCGGAGCCCTCCACTACGGCGTCTCTCATAATCATATGGTGGTTTTGGGACGTTAAACCCCACATATCAATCAATCAATCATTAAACCATGCACAGCTCGTTGAAATGCATAATCGTTGGTTGAAGTTGTGCAAGGTAGACTTTTTAAGTGAGAAAAAATTACCGATCAAGTTTTTCTGTCAGACGTGACGTCCGATGCGGTGCTATCCGTACGTATGACGAAGCTGCTGCGGATACCGCTGTCTTACGCGTTCATGTAGACGTCGAATATCTGACGCAAATCTTATCGTATCATGTGTCGGGATAGCTATCTACGCGACCTATTCGAATCTGTTTTGCGTTCACAGCACAGTACGGTTAACGGCACTTGCTGCTGCTTGACGTGTGGGAAGAGCGGGGGTCGTCAGTTGCGTTATGGTGACTGAATCATACAACATATGCAGTTGCCGTGATCTAACACACAGACGCGCGTGCGCACGCACGCACGCGCTATATTCATGCAACGACCACACGAATTCCCAACAACATCGCAGCGAACGGTTCGTAAGGTGTTGCGGAGTGTGTGGGCGTCGTAGGGCACCCTGTCGGTGCCCAGCTCGTTGCGAACGCGAATTTCGGCGTGGAACGCATCTTTTTTATGTACTTTTTTTACGTGTGCCCAAAACGGTAGGCTGCGCGATACGAGAAGTACGACACACAAAAAAAGAAAAAAACGTGAATGAATAGGGCAAATCGTTAATAACAAAAAAAAACACGCACGCTCACGCCACTGCAGTGGCGTGAGCGTGCGTGTTTTTTTGTTATTAACGAAGCACATGTGCTTCTATAAAACATGACAGCCAAGAATGATGAAGTATTCATTTACATACAAATTACTATGAGTTGCTGAAACTCGCGCAAAAGAACATAATTTTCTTCCTTGGATATTGATCGAGTGCCTTGGAATTATGCTATGTGAATTTGACACATCAACAGTGCATTATGATTCCCACCATAAGGGGCCACAATCTTGGCAAGTAATAGAAGTACTCTTCCCACCTGATGTGCACCTAATGTAAAGAGGCCTTGTTTCTCAAGTTAGCAATATATTTATATATATATATATATATATATATATATATATATATATATATATATATATATATAACCACTGGAAAAATATACCAGGTGTAACCAGAAAAAGGTGCACCTGCAGTTTTAAAGTTTAAAAGAAGCAATGACATGCCAACCATCCAAAATAGAACGCCCGAGAAAGGAGCATCAATCAGTATTACAAGCAGCTAAAAGCCTGCTAACAGCTGAAGGTAGTCATGCTGCTCTTCCATTCAAGTATAGTGTACACTGAGATGAGAAAAGATACTGAAGATACACCATCAGCAAATGACAAAAACAATACAGACAGAGCTTTCTCTTATAATACAAAAAGTCTTTAGCTGAGGAGGCAAATAAGTCATTGGCACACAATAAGTGCACAAAAAAAAGCTGTCGCACGAGGCTGTCAGCGCTTAGACAACACAGGCAAAAATACAGTAGACTGAAGAAGGGAAAACCCATAGCAAAAATTACCATACTCCTGAGTTTTTGCTTTGCGTGCAAATGAAGCTAGCGTGAAGTTGAACACTAGATTAAAGCACCACAATCAAAATCTGGAAGTCAATGCTTTAGGAATAATACAAAGTACTGAAGAAGCATGCAAAGAGCATTCCTGTGAAGGCAAATATAAAAAAAGACTGAAAGCTCTGTGGCCCTGAACAAGACAACACCACAACCAATCGAAGAGCCGTTCGGACACACCAGCAGTTCTGGCCAACACTAAAAAGTCACAAAAACATACCTTTAATGCCTTTTTTACAAGAGAAATTCAAAAGAAATGTGCATACACCAATGCCAGAAGTATCGATGGAAGCTATTACTCATATTCAGCTCTTCATTGAAACACTGACAGAAGATACTTGTACCTGGATGCTTAATTACTTTGGTACAACTCAAGAGCGTCGACGCCAAGTGGCAAAAAAATTATGATGGAAGACTACAATGTGATCAAATGCACACGTAAACCACCAACCAAGGTCCTATGCTAGAGTGAATATCGCAAAAAGTCTTGAACGCCTAATGTCACTGGCTCATACTCAGCGTTCTCAATCAAAATCTTGACCTCCCACACAGCATATTATTTCAACAACCTGCCACCTCTCACCATGTCATGAAACAAGCTCGAGTATACACAAACCCTCCTCACCGTTAGGTAGTTGGATAGCTCCACTAGTGCTTCACTCTCGGAACACATAGACCAGGGCCGTAACTAGACGGGTAGTGAGGAGGTTCTGAGCCCCTGAAGTATTTTCATGCTCTGACTTTTCGTCAACAATAGCTTAATCTGGGCAAGTTGGTTCATCGTGGTTGTGTTCTAGTAACAGTGAGAGAAGTTCAGGAAGAGACAAAAAGGACAGGAAAGAGCGCTGACTGCCAACTAAATTTTATTGAAGGTACTACGCCCACTTTTTTACAGAGTACAAGAACAGTGTTCATGCACAACGACACATGTGAGACCATGATAATATAATCTTAACTGAGAAAAGAATACTCTCTCTCCGAATGGATGAGTGAAGGTATACTGATGCACTAATCCATGGCCTTCCTGACAAGAAAATGCTTTCACAGTCTCTCTTTCATTTCTTGTTCTTGCTTTTTTCAAAAACAGTGTTTTATGAAACATAGAACTGCACTTACATTCTTTACAGTGTATGGCCATGCGACTACCATAGCCATTCTTAACATTTTAAGCATGCTGTCTTGCTCAAACATTGGGGCATTGCCCAGTTTGTCTTATGTTTACGTTTCCACGTGTCAATAGTATCTCATACACAACATTATATTGGCATTCAGTATACCTATTCTCGTGACGAATGGTGAAATAATGGCTATTCCTGTTGCTTTTTAGTACACACACTTTTGAAATCTTGCAAGGGATGGCAAATAACAAGATAAAATCATATCGGCTCGCTATTTTCTTTATATTGTGAAGCACCTTATGTACGTACGGTTTAGCATGCAAAGATCTTTGGTCATTCTGTTTTTATTTTGGTCCTGTTTTGTTTAACTTGACTTTCTGCAGGAGGGTTTAGCACACGGGTGTGATGGTCCTGTTGGGATATCCAGCATCCTTTAGTCTTTTGATCTGGTTTTTAAGGCTTACCTCATCCTTGTGCTTACATGACTTCTGAAGGGTGGCCTCAATGCACGTGGTGGCAATTACTCTGTGTAAATTGTGTAAATGTGTAATTATGTGTTATGATGTACTAAAAAAGATGTCCCAAGAATCAGAATAAGTGACAGTAGTCAAATTTTTTGTCACTGCCTTTATACAAATACCAGTTTATTTGTTGCCTCCTGCAGTATTTTAGGGCCTCTTATATAGATAGGATGTTTTCTCACTTTTATTACATTTTTGTATTGATGATGCCATATGCTCAGGAGGTAGAATGTCGTTATGTTCTTTCTGATAACTTCTAGCTTCTGAGCAAAGATAATGTTTCAGAAAAATGAAAAAAGGCTAGCATAATATTAAGACATGGGAAGAAAGCAGAGTTTATCAAAAATGAATGCATTAGTTGGGAATGAGAAAAAAAGATGGATGACAGGTCAGTAATGTCAATTAATTTATATTAGGACACATGAAATGTAGCAGAGGGTGGCAGGTGATTAGTTCCAATGAGATCGAGAAATTATCAGCCATAATATGAAATTGGCTCATACAGGACAGGGAACATTGATTGGGCTTCCACCCTGCAGTGGACATAATATAGGCTTAATGCTAACAATGAGCAAAGCCTGTGAAATTAATGCTCCATGAAATGAGCAGTACTGCACAGATTGCTGTGCTAGACTTCCCATTTTGCATGTTTTTACCAGCTTATCTTGCTCGCTGTTCAGACACAAAGCTTCACCAGAAAAACAATGTTATACTTGCTGAGGATAATGCCAGTGAATCCAGTGTTTTATCTACACCTTTCCTTGCTTAAGTCCTCCTCCAAACTATACGATTTTTCTTGGAAATGTTCTGCTTACAGCACACCAACCGATCAAGTGAAACAACTTTATTGGGGTCCTGCAGGACGCGCCCTAGTATGCAATCACCATTTCACTTCACGTTACAACATACTGGTGGTAAAAATATTCTCTGGCAGGGTACAGAAGTGCATGCACTGAGCTAGCTTGTGCAGCGCGGTCTATTCCAGAAAGCTGGACCTATGTTTGGTACAGAATTTTGTAACCACACGATGCTTGCACAGATTAAATGTGGCCACACATAGCAACTTCTGAGCTTTTTTATGAAATGATCTCGCAGTATCTGAAAACATTTGTTTTTTTGTTTACTTCATAGTTCCCAGTGAAATATTTCTCTTGTTCCTCTCATCGGATAATGGCATTTGGTGTGACTAAGGTGTTCCTAGTGCCTCACTATGAGATCAGAAAAACGATTCTCCTTGAAATTGCTTCACAAGCATTTCCTAAGATATTGAATGACACTGCTTGCACGTGTACAAACATTTGCTAGTTTTATTGAGGGTTGATGATAAAGGGAATCAGTTGGTGCATCCAAGCCGGGCAGAGATTGACTGGCCCTGAAAAGGGCCGTTTAGTTATATATCTTGCAGCTTGTTCCAGGTAGACAGGGCTTCATTCTGTAGAAATGGTAACTCATCACACTGGTTCCCCAGCATGAAGAACATAACTTGATGCTAACACTGACTCAGATGTTCTGAAATGTCATAGAGGATACATGAAGGCTGGGTACATGAAAGTTGCAGTTATACTAACTGTACAGTCAGCATGCTTGTGTGATATGTGCATAGCTGCATCAAAGCCACGTGTGAGAATTGCGTGAACAGCTGAAAATCTCAATGGCAGCATAGCTTAAGAAGTCTGTCATCCCTTTTTTGCCAGTTTCCAATATCATCCTTCCCTTTACATGCATCTTCTTTCAATATATCTGGGGTTTTAATTCCCAAAACCACGATATATTAATGAGAAGCAAATTTTGAACATCTGGTGTTCTTTAACATCGTCACTTGTTTGCAGCGCAACACCAGAAACACAGGACAGGGAAGGAGCAAAAGAGAAAGAAAAGACGGCGCCGACTCTGAAAAAGAAAAAAGGCGGCACTGACATCATGACACGCACATGTCGTGATGTAAGCTGCCCAAAGAGTGGCCTCTCGTGAGAATAGTGAAGAATTGGGAATAGGATCTACCAGTAAGGGCTTTGTGTGCAATTCACAAACAGTGAAAAAGATCCACCAGGGGTGAACCACAGGTACATGGTGCACTCTGGTTGAGAGAGAGCAGAGTAAAACAGATGTGCCAGACAGGAGATTATAAATGGTTTTGTCTGGAGCTGGTGCCAGACCGAGCTCTGATTAAGCGTAAGGGAGTATTGAGCGCCAGGCCAATCTGATCCCATTCCTGTGATTGGGTGCAATGTGATGACAGGTGCGAATTCCATTTTCTTTTTTTTCCATGGGTTTAGGGAAATAATTTTTCAGGGATTAGATGAAAATACCTCCGACATACATAATAACATGCTTATTCTTGGGCGTAGTCATGCCTAGCCACCAGATTGGGAGAAA
Organism: Rhipicephalus microplus; assembly: GCF_013339725.1. NCBI lineage: Eukaryota > Metazoa > Arthropoda > Arachnida > Ixodida > Ixodidae > Rhipicephalus > Rhipicephalus microplus. The sequence continues at coordinate 10,178 of NW_023607998.1, read as the reverse complement.
AAGGAATGTTTCTCGAAATGTGCGATAAAGTGTTTGGTGCTACGCCTTGACGGAAGTATTGATAGGTGCTTTGGAAATCGGTACGCCATTTCTGTAATCGTTAAATATGCAACTGCATGTGCCACTGCTAGGGATGGCGTGACACTCCCAGCCATTTCGGGGTAAGCCGTTTTAATCTACATGAAGATGTTAATGAGCCCGTTCTCCATCACAGCAGTAGCTGTGGCCATTCCTTCAACTAGGCCTACTGGAGCGCCAACTAAACGTCTGCATGGATTTAGCGCTAGTACCATACATAATAATCAGCACGTGCCTTGGGCTCACTTCGATGGTGTTGTGAATTCATCTTGCGTGACAATGGTTTAAGTTGCATGCGTGCCTTAATCATTATTGCAATAGGAGACCATGATTTATCGTCAGGCATGGTGTTGCTTAGCTCGGTCCTCAGTGTTCGAAGCAGGTTCCGCCTTGTGAATGCATGAGAGAGGCACAAGAGTTGATTTATGCTCTGTGTTTCTATAATTCCCTAGCCTGTATTATACAGGAAGCGGATAGTGCTGGTGTGCGTCAGCTGCCTCAGTGCGCTCTCAACCGCCTGCCTGGTAAGACTGATAGCTCATTCTATCAGCGCCTTGTCGTACTCCCTCCTCACACTGCGACATGTCCTCCACTTGGAGGACATGATGACGGAACAAGATGATACAACGCCCAAAACCGCAATGTTTGCAAGCCACAACCCGAGCAAACAATTCAACGGTGAGGCCAGAAAATCTACCTGACTAGGCCTGGAGCAACAAGCCAGAGAGAATATTCTTGGCTGGATAGATGGATGGATGTGGTTGTACCCTTTAGATCGGGCGGCGGCTAACGTCACTTAGCCGTAATGCTTAGTGAACTAACCACTAGATTTTTTTCCCCTTTAAATAGTAAAGTTGGACGGGTACTTTGAAGTGAAGGGTTTAATTTTCAATCGTGCCTTGACTTTAGCCACCAATCAGGAAACCTCCTTCTAGTTAAGTCTACCCGCTTAAAGTCTATTAAGCCCTCCCTGTCACTAAACACCAGTGCTTTGAAAAACTCTGCGCCATCATCTTGAACTCTAAGGTGAAGCCCTTTACAGAGCATTGTCAAGTGTTCGGCAGTTTTTTCTTTCTCTTCGCACGCACCGCATATTGTGTCTACCTCTTCATATTTGGCCCGATATGTCTTGGTTCGCAATACTCCCGTCCTGGCCTCAAACAGCTAGTAGAGAACTACCCTGAGTATTATCATAAATTCTTTCTTTGGCAATTTCCTGCTTAAAAGTTCGATATATCTCTAGTGCGGACTTCTTAATCATGCCAATTCTCCACATGTCAGTCTCCGTTTCCTGCAGTTCCTTTTTAACCGATAGTTCTTTCTGGTTTGGCCACCTGCTGTTTTCTAAGTATTTACCAGTCAATTTCCTGGTTCGCTTCCTCCATTTTGTATTGACATTCTTCATGTACAAGTAGCTGAAAACCTTCATAGCGCAACGCTCCTCCCCCATTTCTCTCAATCGCTTCTCAAATTTATCTTGCTGCTAGCTTCCCTGCCATCAAATGATGTCCATCCCATATCACCTTGTACTCCCTGGTTTTGGTGTATTCCCGTGAGCTCCTAAAGCAAGCCTACATATTTCACGTTGCCTAATTTCTAATCTTGCTTGAACTTCTGACCTCATGCACAAGACCGCGCTGCCGAACGTCAGCCCAGGAACCATGACCCCTTTCCATATTCCTCTCACAACATTATACCTATTGTAGGGAGACGCTCTAGGTGCCGACCAGTGCGGACGCGCGAAGATCGGCTCCTGCTTTCAAGAATGCTTTCCTGTGGTATTCACGAATTTGTCGCCGAGTTTTTACTCTCATCGTGTGCCTAAGTTCTTAAGAAATCAGCAGATACCACCTTTGTGCCGGTGAGTGGACTTTTAAACCGTTTTTTGGGACATTTTTGCACGGCAACGCCACCGGGGGATTTAGGCCTAACCAAGGAGGCGATTGTCGCCGATGCGCCGGCCCGGCGCCAACGCGACTCAACGCTCTGCGCGTTCCAGTATCTGCAACTGAAAATGGAATACCAAGTAGATGGAGAGGACATCTCTCCAGAGGATTGCACGGAAGAAATGGGTTGGAAGGAAGCCGAAACGAGACGCTCACGGAATAAGCAAGCCGCGGTTAGCGTTCCTGCTGCCAAGGGTTCCACCGAGGCCGGCGTTGCGGGAGACGCTCGAGCCAGTCGTAGTAGGTATGACGCCAAGCATACAATCGTGCGAGCTGGACGCATGCCGCCACTACCTAAGGACTTCAGCAAAATTGTGCTACGACCACGTGGAGGATTAAATATCTCGAGAATTGGCACTGGAGCCGTGGCAGACGCGATAGTACTGGCGGCCGGCGTCAAAGAGGAAGAGGCCATGCAGGACATCATCTGTTCCAACTTGCAGCAGAACATTATGGTGGCAAGCACTCCGGACCAAGACAGAGCTTCAAGATACCTCAAGGTCAAGCAAATTGACATTGGAGGCAAAGTTTTCGAGGTTAGCGCGTACGCTGCGGCACCCCACGACACTTGTAAAGGAGTGATTCGCGGGATCCCCGTAAGCGATACTCAGGACATTTTGACCCGAAAGATTGTGAACGCGAACAACCCGCTCGCGCTGCAGGCGAAGAGAATCAAGGACACCGGGACAATCATCATAGCGTTCGAAGGACACAAGGTGCCCAGATTCGTGAGATATGGACCTTCACTTTTGCAGTGCTCCCTTTACCGCAAGAACATCGATATTTGTTACGTCTGCGGAAAGCTGGGACATCGGGCTGACGTCTGTCCGAACCCAGCTGAAACAATCTGCAGAGGCTGCGAAATCAAGAACCCAGATAGCCTGCACCAGGGCAATCCAAGATGCAGGCTGTGCGACGGTCACCATCCCACGGCAGACAAGGAGTGCAAGAACAGGTTCTTAGTGCCATACGTCGTCAGACGCAGACGTTGGGAAAGATCGCGAGCAGCCGCAGAAGCCCGGGACGCATCAATCACATCGAGTCCAGACATCAATGACAAGCAGCTTATTCCAGCCTACGGGACCCAGAGCATCCAGACTACACAAGAACAGGAAAGGCGGCCCCACTCCAGGGGGAGGTCGCGTTCCAGAAGAGGTTCTAGACCCAAGGCCCGCTCCCAATCACGGGGGCGCTCGTGTTCTCAAAGTCACCATCAGGGTCGGGATCAGCCTGGGCGGCACCCGAACGGCCAGCTACCTGGCGTTCAGTTCGAGATCACGGCTTCACATCCGGGGAGGACGCCTGCAGTTACTTCGAAAGGCAGCTGGGCTGAGCGAGTGCGCAACGGCGGGGCAGAGGTGATGACAGGTAAGCTGCCAGAGCATGATAGAATTGCACAGCTAGAGCAAGAAAACGCGAGACTTACAAAATCAAATGAGAGGCTATCAGCTGAGTTAAAGGAAATAAAAATTCTTCTCACTAAGCTAACCAGCGCGCAATCTTCACAGCCAATGCCTCAGCCAGTTGATGTCCCTGTGGCTGAAAACGTGGGGGACTCGAGAACCACGAAAAAGAGGGCAGTCATGGCAGAACACGTGGAAGCCAACCAAACGACCATGTCAGATATGAAAGAGGTGTTTGACACGCTCAGCAAAGTAGTAGCCAATCTTAGCGAGCAGATGGGTAGGCTACAATCAAGCGTGGTGGCACTGGAAGAGCATATGACTTTGCGCATTACAAAGCTCGAAGCAGATCTGCACAACACAGCAAGGCCTCCTCATGCACCAAGCTCACCCCTTCGGCCACCAATACTAGTGGTACCAAACCTGTCGACAGGTGCAGCATCAGGCTCTGGCCACCCATGTAATAACCATGATGGCAGCGCTACGTGAAGCATTTCGTATCTGGCAATGGAACTGTAGAGGTTACCTTAAAAAGAAGGCAACCCTGCAGCAGTATATCAGGAGCAGCCAAGAAAAGCCTCATATTATATTATTACAAGAGACCCTTTCACCGCAAGCAACGTTGCCTGGATTCCGACCTGTAATAGGGGATACTGAAGGGAGGGGAGTCTGCACCTTCGTATGCAACAAACTAACGCACGTAACCCATGACCTCAAGATAGAAGCAGGCCGATTGGAACACATCTTGGTAGAGATCGTGCCGGGTACCAGCAACCGTCAGAGCATTTTCATTCTTAATATATACAGCAGTCCAAAGGAACAAAAGCAAGGGTTCAAGACGGTTCTAAAGAAAGCTGTTAATATCGCCGGGGAATGTCCACTCGTCATAGCAGGTGATTTCAACGCCCCTCATCATACATGGGGTTACAAGTACAACACTGGGAAAGGAAATCGACTTTGGCAAAGCGCCAGTGAACTTGATCTCACCCTAATCACAGACCCCAGCCTACCAACAAGGCTTGGTACATCTTGCTGCAGGGATTCCACCCCGGACCTTACATTTGTAAGGAACATCAAGAAGCCCCAGTGGATGAACCTTGCTGTAGACCTAGGGAGTGACCACTGCATTCTTGCCACTACCTTCTCCGTGGAGCGTAAAAAGCAGAGAGAATCCCACTTCACAGACTGGGATAAGTTCAGGAAAATAAGGATGGAAAGGGAACAAGATGGCCACAGACAAGGCTTGGAGCAGTGGGTCAAACAGATTAAAGATGACATCGAATCCGTCTCCTCCACCATTACCACAGATCTTCCGGTTGAAAGAATGGATAGCCGGCTTGCTCATCTTCTTGAGGCAAAGCAAGCACTACTCAACCGTTGGAAGGGTGAGCGCCTGAACCGAAGACTGAGGAAGAAGATAGCTGAGGTAAACAGATCAGTCGAGGAACATTGTCGCACACTATCGAGGCAGCAATGGGACGAAATCTGCAACTCCGTCGATGGTCAGATGCGCAATGGCAAGACATGGAATATGTTAAAGCATCTCCTCAACGAAAACACCACCAAAACAAATCAAAAGCATGTCATCGCTCGAATTTTGCATAAAGAGATAGGGCGCACTACAGAACAGCAAGTTGTCCAGCAGCTCGTGCATAAGTACCTCCCAATCAAAAGAGGATTGGCACCACCAAGTAGACAGTACCAGGGCACGCCAAATCCAGGTCTTGAGGGCGACTTTAACATCGAGGAGATCAGAAGAGCCTTGCATGATCTCAACGGCAGGTCGGCCCCTGGTCCGGACGGTATATCAAACAAGGCCCTGCGTAACCTCGATGACGATTCAATTGAAACCCTGAGGGATATGATCAATTCAGCATGGAAAGAAGGCAGGGTGCCAGAGCAGTGGAAGCTGGCCAGCACGATCCTTATTTCTAAGCCAGGAAAGCCCCCTAACTTGGACAACATGAGGCCAATATCCTTGACATCATGTATCGGCAAGGTCGCAGAACATGCCATACTGCACAGGATAAACAAGTACTTGGAAGATAACAACATATATACACACAATATGGTTGGATTCAGGGCAGGGCTATCCACACAAGATGCATTGAAGCTTTCAAACACCAGATCATTGACAATGAAACCAGAGACGTGAGAGCCATTCTGTGCCTAGATCTAGAAAAAGCGTTTGACAACATCCACCATTCATTCATACTCGAAGCAATTTCCAAGCTTGGTCTAGGGAAAGCCTTCTATGACTACGTATGGTCCTTTCTTACAGATCGGAAAGCCGTGATGAAGATTGCAGATATCGAGACCGCAGAAATCGAACTAGAAGCAAGGGGCACGCCACAAGGGGCAGTGATTTCACCAATGCTGTTTAACATTGCCATGATTGGACTGTCAAAGAAATTATCGAGCATTGAAGGATTGAAGCACAGCATCTACGCAGATGACATTACCATCTGGTGCACAGGTGGAAGCGAGGGGCAGATTGAGAGTGCTCTGCAAGAGGCGATTGACACCGTAGAAGACTACCTTCGCCCTTCCGGGCTCAAGTGCTCCTCGAGTAAGTCAGAACTTTTGCTTTATCGGACTGCACGCCGGGGACCAAAGCCCAGGGGATGGAAGCCATTAAACCAGATAGACATCCAACTCCGTACAAATCAAGGGGATGCCATCCAGAAGGTCGACTCCATCAAAGTCCTGGGAATGCTGATAGAGGTCTACCGGCGCCAACAGCAAATCTATAGCCAAGTTAACTCGGAAAACAGACAGTGCGGTGCACCTCATACGCAGAGTGGCCAACAAAAGAAATGGGATCAAGGAAGACAACCTCATCAGGTTGATGCATGCGTTTGTTCTAAGTCACTTCACATACGAGGCAGCAATGCACAACTGGTCAAGAGCAGAGTCCGAGACACTGAATGTGCTCCTCAGGAAAGTTATCAAGAAGGTCCTGGGCCTACCCATACATACCAGCACCGAGCGTCTGCTTGAGCTTGGCATACACAACACGCTCGAAGAAATAGCAGAAGCCCAAGAGAGAGCACAGTTTGCAAGGTTATCTACTACAAGGTCGGGGAGAATGATCCTGCAGGAGCTGGGCCAAAACCCAATAGCAATCAGACGCAATTACAATGATATCCCTGACAACATCAGGGAGACTATCACGGTATCTCCTATACCGAGAAACATGCACCCAGAACACAACGTCGGAAGAAGAGTAGCGAGGGCCAGGACTATACTTCGTCAAGTCTCAAACGAGGAATGAGGGGTCGCATTTGTTGACGCGTCTTCCTACGCCAATGGAAAGCGTTTGTGGCAGTGGTAGTCGATGGGGCTGGCCATGTCGTCAACTCAGCGACGGTCAGGACGAAAGACCCAATCATTGCGGAACAAGTGGCCATCGCCTTAGCACTCAAGATGGATAACATTGAAGTGGTCTACAGTGATTCCATGGCAGCACTACGGGCGTTCGCCAAGGGGACGGTCTGTGAACAAACGCTAAAATACTGCAAGGCAAGAACATAACACATCATCTTCTGAGTTGGTTCCCAGCTCACCTTGGACAAATCAAACGATTCCCCTCCAATCTCAACGAAGCAGCACACGAGGCGGCGCGAGAACTCTCCAACCGCGCCTCCCCGGGGATGCGTTCTAGCAGTGAAGGGGATAACCGGGAAATTCTTACAACATATAACGAGCTCACTAAACATTTCTACCTGTCTAGAAGGATTTTTCCTCCACCTCACAAAAATCTAACCCGGCCCCAAGCACTTACATTAAGGCTTTTGCAAACGCGGATGTACCCTACTTTGAAAATGTTACACATCATGTACCCTGACCTATATCCAAGTAATCTTTGTCCACATTGTGGGGAAATAGCTTCATTAGAACACATGCTCTGGCAGTGCACCAAATTCGCTCATTTATCGCACATCACCTCTGCCAGATGGGAGGCGGCAATCCGCAGCTCATCCTTGGCAGATCAGCTCTGGGCTGTCCACCAAGCCCGCGAGGCGGCTGCGGAGCTCGGCATCTCAGTCCCCACGTGGGAGCTGCCCGCAACACAGTGATCTGTGTTTGGAGGACCAAATAAAGTTTATCCAATCCAATTATACCTATTGTAATTCCACAGTGCCCTATTTTCATCACTGCTGCATTCCTGTTATCTTTAGTCGTCACGCATATTTCGTGTTCCCTCAGGTACTCGGTCCCCATTGCTTATCCTACGCCCAGTTATTTGTATTTATCTGTTATCTCTAGCGTGACTTCCTGTATTCTAAGCTCACTACCTTTGTTATCATTAAAATCATGACTACTGATTTTTCCTAACTGAATCTAAAATCTAACCTATCTCCCTCATTACCGCAGATGTCCATCAACCTCTGCAAATCTTCCTTGTTGTCGGCCATTAGCACTATATCATCTGCGTAGATTAATGCTGGTAGTGCCTGATCAATGAGCTTTCCTTGTTTGACTAAAGAGAGGTTGAAGCCAAGTCCCCTTGCCTCTAATTTGGCCTCTAATCCTTGTAGGTACATCATGAATAAGAAGGGTGACAGTGGGCACGCCTGCCTAAGTCCACGTTTCACCACTGTGGGCTTGGATACCTCTTTTTCCCACTTTTTAACTACCTTGTTAGTTTTATAGATTTCCTTTAAACGATTAGTGACTCCATCTTTTACACCCAGTGTGTCTAGTATTCCCCACAAGTCCTCTTGAACCACGCTATTGTACGCTCCCTTGAATTTCTGCAGGCCGGTAGGAAGCTTCACAGCGCAGCGCCTGATCTTGTGAACACGGCGCAGCCATGCAGGCAGGGCATTCAATTCCCTCCCTATTTTTGTATACTACTGTCCTTGTGTACATCGTAGAAACACATAACAGTAATGATAGCAAACAGATCATTGATTCGGGTAGGCTTGGTGTTTTTATTTAAATGGAACAACGAGGAAGCTGCTGAAGCTCGTGCCTGTATACAGCTGCTTATATGAAGATGAAACTTTAACGAAAAAAAATGTAATTATAAACAGTAGGCTCATAACAAACAACATTTCTCTGAGGGTGCATGGAATATATGTCCCATGCAAGGCTATGCATTGCAGTCCTTACTGCATTAATTATGTACACGTACTGCAGGGCATGCAAGTGTATGCAGACACACGCTGACGAAATGACATTTTTGCTACATACAAACGTGCACCGCACCAAATAAGACGCACGTGTTTGTATAGTCAGGGAACACTCGTGAATATTGATGAAATCACACAGCTCGCTTACAGTATAAAACAAACACAATTGCGAACAATAAAATGCGACGCTGTTTAAAGAGGCGGACCCAGGTTACGAGGAGAATTATCAGTATGGCATACACACCACGTGTCAAGCTTTTGCAACTCTAAAGAGACTAAATATGGAAAGTTGCCTTTGTAAGTTAACATGACAGTACCAAATGGCGAAGCCACACGAGAGAACAATTCATCGTGGGCTAAAGAATGTGTTTTAAATATTATACACAGCTTTGCAAGATAATATCGACGAGTTTTACTCGTCTAGGTGTGGGAGGTGTAGGCCTGATAAAATGCGATTGTTGCTTCAGAGCCTTCCTTTCGTAATATTGCAATTTATTCAACTCTTTCAAACGCGGCACCGTAAATTTCTCTTGGGTGCTCGAACACGGCAAGCAGGTCGCGGGGCAAAATCTTTGTAACATTTTATTACCGAAACAGCGATACTAGCAATGCTTGAGCTACACTTGCTGTTTTCTAATTGTAACCTCCTCAATCTCATCACTGTGATCAGGAAACAGAGAGGAAAAGTACAGCAGTAGTACGTAGAGAAATATTCAATTTCAAGCCCTTTCAAGCAATATCATCTAAACAAATTGCCAGTTCACTGTTGAATTCTCGATGGAAACAAACAGCTGATCAGGAACGCAAGCTTGGCTTGGCACTGGCTTGGCCGTTCATACAGAGCCGAAAGCTGCTGCAGGAAACTGGATTGCGGATCGTATTGAGACAAAATATTTTATACATTTTTGTTTTCTTTGTTTCATTTCTCTAATTGCTCTTGTGATGGCGTGGACCGCGCTTCGTGATCTCATGTACCGGCGCACTGTTTTTAAGTTTAGTATGGCGCACGATAATACATGATTGCGTGCTTTAATTTAAGAAGGTTCGCGAGTATGGCAGCAACACTGCAATGTCGGGAAGAGGATAGTAGTAGAACCAGTAGCAGCTGCATGCCCGGGTGGAGCGACTGAAGCCCAGATGGAGGAATGTCAACCCGATGCCTTTTGTGTTGGCCGTTCTGGCAGTTCCGCCGACTTTATAGAAAGAGACGACCCCGTCGCTTGTCCTCTTCTCTTTTCCTCGGGCATCAGCGACAACATTGACGGACGACGTGTTCGACTTCACCGTGCACGTGAGTATAGGTTGGTTTTTCATTCGAGTGAATTCTGTTCAGATTTGCAACTTGTCGACTTCATCTTGATCACCTGTCACCGGCAATAAGCCACATACGTGTGATATTTAGGTGAAATAAATGATAATGCACATTTTCTGCTCCATTTGCGTGACTTAGCTACACCAGGACATAAGGTAAAGCCTTGTCGCCTAGCCACTAGCAGGCAAGATCGATCACTCGCATCCTTCAGTTCACGAATCAACGCGCCTGCCTTAAAATTAGTAAGCTGCTCGCAAAGAAATCTTACCGAGGCAAATTTGTTTTCTGTGAACAATGCACC
>NW_023607997.1:0-45043 GCF_013339725.1 Rhipicephalus microplus | reverse complement strand
CCTTTATTTACAGGAGATGATGAACGCGAGAGTCCAGGGATCTGGCCGATCACCGCTCGTGCCAACCTCGTTCTCCTCTTCTTCCACGCGCCCCCTCAGTATCGTAGCAATATATTGCCCATATAGAAGCACCGCCATCCAGCGGACAATCCAAGGAGTAAACGAGAGGTGGCTCACGCACACTTTCTTACGGCTTGCACTTCGGGTCTACTTCCCACCTTTAACCACCCCGAGGTCACGGTATATACTAATTCATTGTATTCATGACACTGCGGCTCAACGCTCGCTAAACCTTTCTAAAACTAAGGAGGTTACACCCAGCGAGTATAATGTAGCAACCCTTTCTTGTCATGTACTGCTCAATGTACATACATGTCAATGGCTGCTAATGGGCATCGCAGCGTGCGCGTTAACTAAAAGCCGAATGCTCCTGTCTCTAATTGCCCCTTTGCAGCCATTGCCATGTACATTGAACAATATCTTTTATTGTTCAACAACGCACAGAAGAAATCGCTCGCCGGCATCACCTTGGAATTCAAAACATTATACTTGTTACACACTACAACGGCTATGACGGACGAACGGGTGCCGCTATCAGGAGCTTCGACCCTAAAAAATCGGGATAGCATTTTGGCATATCTGCGAAAAAACACGTTTGATAAGTTGTCGGGCCCGGGTGATGATTTTGTTTTCATATTCAAGAGCATAGAAAAGGCGCCAGGCAAGGAAAGAAAACTATAGTCATCCCTCACTGGTGTTTTATCTACGCGACAGAGAACAGCTGAACGTAAAAAGTTGCTATTAAAATAAGCATCGAAGTGATCAGCAATCTCTTGCATAGTGACGACAGGATTTCCCTCGTGCATAATATGGTCGACTGGTTTACTTTTTTTTCTGAGAAAGCCCCAAAACTCACTCAGAGCGGTTCAGTGGAAATTTGGCAGGGTAAACTGAAAGTAACGAAGTTTATCAGCTCTAACAGCCTTGTTAAGTTTCGATGGGTATGGTACTATTACAAGAACAAATACCCGTCGCATACGCTTGACCTTTCTCGTGGCATGAACTATCTGTCGCGTAATCCAGGGAGTTGGCTTGGTTGTTTTTTTAGTTATGTTTGGAATAAAGTTGGCAGTACAGCGCATGCAAGTATTCTTAAGCTCGTCCCAGAGTTTGACGTTGTCATGTCCTCCAAAACAATCTAGACGATCGTCAAGGTAATCTAGTACGCTCTCATCATTGGCGCGTGAGTAGTCCTTTGCAGAAATAGTTTTACTAGTAGTAGACTAATGCAGGAAAAAGCAACAAGTTCATGATCAGAAATACCTTGTTTTACAGAAAAAAAAAATCTTGGAAAGTCTGGCTACTAAATATAAGGTCAAGTAGTAGAAGCGGCAGCAGTGCTAATTCGTCTAGGCTCAGTAACCACTTGCTGTAGGTTGTGCATCAAAATATTGACTCTCACGTGTTTATTACTTACGCTGACATCAGCGCTGAATGCACCGTAATTGCAGCCAATGTTTATTGCGAGTAATCGTTTTGTACGGAAAGGTTTGTTTGTTTAGCTTGTAGGCATTCTTTAGAACATCACTTTTTCATTGAAGTTTTGAAAAAAGATGATAACTGCTCTCGATTTACCCAGCTTTCCCAGGCGATAAATTCTTCCTATTGAACTGAGTTTACTTTTTAATTTCTTGGAAAACATACTGGTAACGACTTTTTGCTTGAGCTCGGTTTCTGATTCACCGGTTTGCTGTCGAAGGCCGAAGGTCAACAATCTAGAACACTTACTTATGTCCTCTAAATCTACGATTTTGGATTCTAGAGACATTAAGGTTCGTTCAAGATCATCGACACAAGCAGCACGCTTTTTTCTAAGACAGTGAGCTGATGCTCCCACTCAGCGAAAGTCTCTTCCATATTTTTTGGCGCGTTCTAAGAGCCGCCATATTCTCAATCAATTTGGCTTCCTTTGTAGTAGTTCTTGTAGCATTTTTCTGCGTTGGGACCTGTATTTGTCGCAATATCACCGCACAGCAGAAGTAACCACGTACAGTACATATACTAACTGAATTAAATTGAATTGACTTCATTTCTTCTGATTGATTGATATTAGTGGTTTAATGTACCAAAACCACCATATGAATATGAGAGACGCCGTAGTGGAGGACTCCGGAAATTTAGACCTCCTGGGGTTCTTTAACGTGCACCAAAATCTGAGCAAACGCGCCTACAACATTTCCACCTCCATGACTTTATTTATTCTATATATAACAGAAAGGAAGCAGAAGCTAAAGGCCATGTGGCCTGACAAAGGCTTCTACTAGCATAAAAGCTTTACTAGCACAACGACATGAGTACGGCCGGACAAAAAGGCAGCAGTAATTCCTCTTATTTGAAGTAGAGTAATATCTAACCTGCATAAAACAGATAAATTGCTTGTGAGGCCGCATGCCCATAGCAGGTCCGCCGTGCCCACTGAAAGTGTGCAGATTCAGTCATCTTTATACAGAGTTGACGACCGATGTCACATGACGGGCAGGTGGCGCTGGGGTCAATATGACGAAAGTTATAGCGCCAGAACAGAACGACGACCCAGAGACAAGTCCTTTTACAGAGTTGTCGACTGATGTCAGATGACAGGAGGTGCTGAGGTCGACGTCAGTGTAACCAAGGAAGGCAGAAGACGAAATCTTTCCTGATAAGCCCTCGTTCTTGTTCCCATGTTAAGAAGCCTCGCATAAAGAACAGGCACGTTTTGACTGCTGGCAGATCCGGTAGAACAGAAGCTTGCTTGATACTTCAGCCGTCAGAGATAAAACGTGCACCTGCATAAAGCAGAGAAATGGCTTGTGAGGACACAAGCTCGTAGCAGGTCCACCGTGCCTACTACGCCTTGCCTGCTATGAAAAATGCCTCACTCATGAAAACTTTGGTTCAGATGTACCTTTTTTGCAAATACTTTTGGTAAATTTTTTTACTTCTTCCTGGTAAAACTTTATAACCGCCGAATGAATACTTGAAATGGCATTCAGTTATACAACTTTTTTTTACTCGGTACGGTACGACTTATTCATGGATTTCTTCGAAGTAATCATTCTTAAAAACTGCAATTACGATATGCGTCAGATAAGATATAAAAACTTTTTATTTCAATAAGAATATACCCGTAAATCTCCAATCACAGTCGCCTGCGCTTCAACGGCCCATGCAATATTTTAAATGACGTTATGTTACCCGTGTAGTGGCACTGCGAGTGCCAGCCGACGAGCAAATTGACCAAAAACGCAACAATATCAATTGAACTATTCAGTGAATTACTCGGAAAACTGTAGGCGACATAATCTATAAGCAAGTTTTCAAAGTTCTCACAAATTGGGACCGCTTACTGTCACTTATTACGTCTGCTTACTACACTGCCACCCAGTTTACCGCGGACTTCTCTCCGTCTTCCTTCTTTATCGTCGGGAAACATTCTAGTTTAAGGACGCCATACATCTCTATCACTCAAAGGTTTCAGAACTTAGTACGACTCTATCTAGAACCACCACGTATCACCTTCAGTGGTGGTGGCTGCGTTTGTGCAACGGACTTCTCATGCGTCCACTTCAGGTAAAATAAGAGCAGGATACACTTGCGATTGGACGAATTGAGCTTTTTCTACAGCCAGTAACGCTAGTAAATGCCACCGGATTGTGTATGACCGTACAGTCGATAACTTCGGTAAAAGCACTACGATGTTTGACGGCTAGTTCGACAGGCCATGTTCAAGAACCAATGTCAATAGTACCTTAATTTTCTCAAAATGAACGCAACTTGAACGTAATTGCGCACACGTTTGCAGCCTATGATAGTATTTTTTAGCAATTAACATGACTCAGTGCTGAATATTTAAATACCGAATTACGGGCTATTTAGAAATAGTGACTGAAACTCCCACGAAACAACGCATGGCTTCATTTTCTTCCTTGAAATGTGCCATTGAGCGTGCAGAATTTATAGTAGGTGAATTGAACACGTTTGTAGACATTGTTAATCATTCTCCCCTGAAGGGGTTATGTCTCAGAATTTGAGCGGCTCGCATGTTGATTTTCCATGCACGGCCAGTGCTGCCAGAAACGTCAGCAACACCAAAACTTGATAATCATATTCACCTGCAACAATCATGTGGCACTAGTTCCCTTATTTGCTCCCTGCTTTTACGCAAAAGCCATGCCTAAGTATGACAGTCCTCTGAAGCTGTAACGCCATAGGTCACCGTCGAACTACCGTCATTCAGCCCAGTGGGTTTCTAAGGGTCAATGACGCAATGACGGGAGCGAGACTGTTCATGTGGACCGTATAGACGAAACCCAGCAACAACATATCTGTAGTAATTGTGCTATAGTTCGCCAGGATCGCCCCTTTTCTGCTGTTCCGTAGTTCCACAGTGAAGAATATCAGTACTAGTAAAAAAAACTGGAAGATTCCACGTACAGCGGGCATCGATGATATGCGAAGCACGAATAAGGAAGGTTGGTTTGTCACTTGAAAATCAACACAACGTTACGAGGCGGAAGTAAATTATGCCGTACATGACTTTCATGTCTTGATATTCACGTTTGGACGTGTGATTTACCTTCCTAATCTATTCACGTCACCTGATACCGAATTTCGTATATGTGGAGCTGGCTAGACGCCCGCAAGCATGCTAGGAGCGTAGCATGTAGTTCAGTTTTACATGACACGCATGCCATGCTTATCATGTTTGGACGTGTCATTTACATTGGCGTCTATTCACGTCACGCAATAGCAAATTTGCTATATGGGGGACTTGTGAAACCGCCGTGAGCCCGCTATGAGCGTAGCATGTCATATTTTACGTCACATGCATATCGTTATTATCATAGTCGGACGTGTCATTTTCCTTCGTCGTCTATTCACGTCATGCAATACCAAATTTCGTGTATGGGGAGCTGAAAAAACGGCCGCGGTCGCATCATGAATATGGAGTGTGGTCACCTTGTTAAGTGACACGCATCTAATGATTATCACGTTTACATCAGTCATATACTTTCGTCATGCACTCACGCCCCGTAACACCGATTTCGATATATACGAAGCTAGCGAAACAACTGCGAGCGTACCATGGGCGTGGTCTGTAGTCATGAATTATGACTTTCATGCATGTCGTGGTTTCCACGTAAGAGTCTGTCACTTGTGTTCGCCATGTAGTCATGTCATGCCATGGAAATCGTGCAATATGTCATGCAAACGAAGCAACCACAAGAGCAGCAACAACATGGAACATAAATCATGACATTCATGAAATACATGTCATGAAAGTCAAATTATGACTATAAAAATAAACTGGTCATACAGTTGTGTTATGCCATACTGAATTTGGTATCGATACCAATCACGAAATTGCCGGGAGAGCTACAAGTAGGCGGCAAGATAGATAGATAGATAGATAAATATACAGATAGATAGATAGATAGATAGATAGATAGACCATTCAGAAAACTGTCTCCATCTGAGCTCAGCTAGGCCGATTTCTGAGGGAAGCAAAAGCTAGCTATACTTGTTTAGGCTCTGTTTCTAAGCCGTGTTTGGCTGATATACAAAACTAAATCGTTTATTGATAGTTTATTTTTGAGGTATCACATATAGTTAATTCCCTCAGTGGTCGTCGAATTTGAACGCGAGGTGTCCATTGCAGCCTGAAGTGACTTTGGAAAGAGAAAAAAGGAAGAAATAAGCGCCGTTCTGTTACTGCCTCTCTCAAACAATGGAACCTCCCTCCACAGTTCTGCGCAGGGGATTGGTGAATGGGAATGAAAGGAGCAGGAGAAAGGAGGCAAGAGAAAGGTAGAGGTAAAAAAAATTGGCACATCCCACGTACAGAGGAAATCGATGACATGCGAAGCACGAACGAGGAAGATTGATATGACGCGCTAAAATCAGCACAATTTACGAGGTGGAGGTAAATGGTGCCGTATATGATTTACGTTAATGATTATCATGTTTGGATGTGTCATTTACCTTTGCAATTAATTGACGTCACGTGATAATAAATTTAGTATATGTGCAGCTACGAAACGGTCCCGAGCACACTATGAGCGTTGTATGTTGTCAGTTTTTTTAAATAACACACTTGTCAGCATTATCATGCTTGCACCAGTCATACATGTCGTCATTCATTGACGTCACATCACACAAAATTTGGTATATGTGTAGTTAGCAAAACAGCCGCTAACGCATCCTGAAGGGCCCAATATACTCAAATGTAGCGTTGACGCGCGCGCACGCTGCGCACAGCAACGTTACGTGAGCAAAGCGCGAGCACTCTATAGGCTGTGTTACAATTCTTAGACAGCACGTAGACAGTCTACGAAGACTGCTCAGAAGACAGCATCGAGCTCATGCTATTCGAGAAATGGAACACATTTAGATGACTTTTACGTGACGATGCGCCACCTCGCGTCGAAAAGAAAAAGCTCAAATACACAAACGTAAAAGTTGTAGTTTCTGGCTTATTTCGTGTTGAAATAAAAAAAAAACGTTAGTCACATTGAGCGTCTGGGAAAGCGTCTGCTTGTGTGCAGACGATTATTCGGGCGAGATTTGATATATCTGAGCGATTCACTGAGCCGCCATCTTGTTTAGACAGCAAAGTAGCCTACAACGTATTTGTCTACGATTCGGTCTTCTCGGAGCTTTCTATGTTGCCGGCTACGTGAGAATTGGAATAAGATGGCTGCCGTCCACTTAGCTGTCTATTTAGCCGTCTACTGTGAGTATTGGTACACACCCATAGTCTGACGCCAGGCGCGACCGGTGCGACCAGCGGGACCAGCGTCCGTCGGTGCAGCCCGACGGCGACCAGCGCAAAATCCGACATGCTGCATTTCGTACTGACGCATTATCCAGACAACACTGCGTCATTCTTTTTTGTGACGGAGGGACGCCGTATGCACTGAAACGCGCATGCGGCAAAGCAACGCAGCGCGGTGCACGCCGGCGAGATACGGCGAGACCGGCACCTGGCGTGGCAACGCCGACGTAGCGCGACGAAATGAACGCCGGCGAGCATGCGCACCGTGTCACGTCGAAATATATTGGCGCGTTGACTGTGGTTTGTAGTAATGTTCTCACGTGACACGCATCTCATGATTATCAATTTTGCACCAGTCACATACCTTCGTCATTCATTGACGTCACGTAGTAGAAACTTCGGCATATGTGAAGCTAGCGAAACGGCCGCGAGCGCATTTTGAGTGTGACATATAGTCATGTTGTTACATGATACACATGTCATGATTATCATGTGTGGATGTGTCATTTACCTCTGTCGTCCGTTCGCACCGCGTATTACCGAGTTAGGTACATGTGACGCTAGCGAAACGGCCGCGAGCGCATCATGAGCATAGCATGTAGTCTTGTTGTTAAATGACACGCATCTCATGATTTTTGTTAAGGCTCATCAATGCGTTTGTGCTCTGCTACTTTGCCTACACCGTTGCCATGCACAACTGGCTTAGGTCGGAGTGGGACAAGCTCGACGTGATTATCAGAAAGACCGTCAAGAAAGCACTGGGGCTTCCCGTACGCACACACACCGAGAACTTGCTCGCGCTCGGTGTGCACAACTCTGCTGCCAAGATAGCAGAAGCGCAGCAACGCTTGCAGCTGGCTCGCTTGTCCACAACGACAGCTGGTTGGTGCATACTTAGCGAGCAAGGTTTTAACCCAATGGACCTGGAAACAAATAACGTGCGTATATCAAAACATATACAGGAAAACGTCATTGTTGCCCCAACACCCCGCAATACTCACTCTGCACACAATGAGGGACGTCGTCGGGCAAGGGCGACGGCTCTAATGAAGCAACTGAGAAAAGGTGGCGTAAATGCAAGTGTCATGGTTAAACGACGTTCGTCACTATGTTTGATTATATCGGACAAGAAAGGATTAACATGAACAATTTATTTGATGGCACGGGTGAAACGGCTGACGGCGCACGGATACGCTACCGTGTGCAGCGCCATTGAGTTGGACGTCGCGGCCAACCCAGCAGTCAGGGTCGCAACTCCGGTGGTCCAGGATTAGGCCACGGCTCACGAGGACCACACCCGGTAGGCCTCGCCCACGAACCTGCTCCCGGCCACTGCACCCAGGCAGGAGCCGTTCAGCAGGCCCCGTCCTTGGACCTTGTACAGGCCGACGGACTCGACCTCGAACAGACACACCGGGGCTCGACCTGGCCGACACGTACGGGTCCCACGTCCGGCTCAGGAACACTGCCAGGAACTCGTCCTCTCGAGCGGCGCACCGCTTCGTCTGCCTTCGTAGCCTCAACCCTCGAGCTTTTTTTCCCACGTTCCTTCTTCTTGGCCAGGGCACCGCCAGGTACCCTCGGGTGCACACGGCAGCTCATGAGCTCGCGGCCCACGTCCGAGTCTGGCGCGTCGCTCGGTACGGCTCGGCACCGCTCGGCGATCCTCGATTCAGTCAGAACTCCCCTGGCACCTGGATCCTCGGCCACCCTGAACCTCGCTCGGCTCCGTGGTCCTCCGTACACACGCCCGCGTCTCGCCCGGCAGAACGTCTTGCTCGTCCCTTGCCGATGTGCGACGCTCTGGTGACACCGGTGCTTGACGGCATGGGTGCGGCTACGGAGCAGTCAACCCGCATCGGAGACGCGATGCTCCATGCGGGGAATGGTCAGCCCGTCCAGCGAACAGCTTGCGTCGAGACGCGATGCTCGGCGCCACCGTGACCATAAGCCAGGCCACATTCATCGCTGTGCCGAACGGCTGACCGTGGAGACGCCTCGCCGAGATCCGCGATGCCCTCGGCAAGGAAGAGAACAGCAGGCCAGGACGCACCCCGAGATGCAGTACTCGTGCCGGCAATGCCACCCCAGCTGGTGGTTGGACGGCAGCAGCGTGGACGGCCGCGTTCCCTGGCCGGAACCTGGATCGCCTGCGTCCGACGCTTCGGCCCGCTGTCTCCCTTCTGCCGCTGCTCCAGCTCGTCCCCAGCCACAAAGCTTACTGCGACGTAATGGTTACACGTGGCCCAATCGTGGCACGCCACCTCTATGGGCCACCACAGGTCATCAGCTGATTGGCTGATCTCACGCGCGCATTACACGCGCCTTGCCCTGCACTTTCGTCGTTGTCGTTTTCTTCACTCATCGCAGCAAGTTTCGTTGACGCTGCAGCATATCAAGACGGCAAAAAGTTCGCAGCGGTGGTCGTGGACCAGACGGGCTCGACTACGAACTGCGCCACGGTACGCACAACGAATCCCCAGGTGGCCGAACAAGTGGCCATCGCTCTCGCTCTGCTAAATGATCGGTGCGAAGAGGTGTACAGCGACTCCAAAGCCGCAGTCAGAGCCTTTCAAAAGGGCCGCATATCAACACAGGAAGCCAGGATCTTGAACAGCTACACCAGCGATACGATTGTCGCACACACCATACAATGGTTCTCCGCGCATGTTGGTTCCGTAAACGGCGTTGCACTGAACCCGAACGAGTCGGCCCACACAGCAGCGCGCGCACTCACTGACCGCGCTGCTCTCGACCTGGGTGACGGCTCCAGTGCCGACGACGTGGGACATAAAGACATACCTACTACACACAACGAGAATGCTAAGTATTACTACGTGGCGAGGCGGGCATTCCTAATGCCACATTCAAAACTCAATAGAGCACAGGCCGTCTCGTTGCGCTTACTTCAAACCCATTCGTACCCGTCGTTAGCATACCTAAATCCAATTTATCCTCACAAATTCCCCGATGCCGCCTGCGCCGCTTGCGGGCAGACCGCTACGTTAGCACACACGCTCTAGGAGTGCGGGTCGCTTGGACCGACTTATAGCAAACCCGAATGGGATGCGCTTATGCACAGCCTAGAACTTCAGGACCAAATCCTGGCCGTCCAGTGTGCCCGCGACAGGGCCGTTAGGCTTGACCTGTCGGTCCCCACGTGGGAGAAGCCGGGTGACGCGTGGCAACCTGCGCGTCTGCACGTGACCGTAATAAAGTTGTTCTCACTGACGCATCTCATAATTATCATGTTTGCATCAGTCACATGCCTTCGTCATCCATTCACATACCGTTATACCAAATTTGGTATATGTGAAGCTAGCGAAACGGCCGTGAGCGCATCATGAGCGTGGCATGTAGTCATGTTACACGACACGCATGTCATTATTTCCATGTTAGGGCCAGTCGCATGTGTTCGACATGGAATCATGTCATACCATGAGAGTTTTGCAACATGTCACGTGAACGAAACCACCGCAAGAGCTGCAGGACTCTGAAATGTAAATGATGACATTTATGACATACATGTCATTATTTTCATGTTATGACTAGTTAGATATGTTCTTCATGCAGGCATGTTATGCTATAGACCCTCTTCAATAAAGGGCACTCTCAGTGCCTTGGACGCGAACTACAATCTGCCGCCATTGTGAGCGACACTGATGCACGTTTCTTGCAGCGCACACAGACACCTCATGCGTTCCTGCAGGACGCGGACCACGTCGGCAGGCCACGCCGATGAGAGTCCCTTGCAGGCCGGATCCATGCATTGCCATTCATAACAAGCCAAACTGCTCGTCCAACCCGTCGAAGCGTACAAGAATTTTCTCGTTGTGCAGTGGAAGCAGCTCAGAAAGCTTATCGGAGAGTACTAGGTGCTCGTTCAAGCCAGAAAGCAGTGTTATTGCAGCGGATAATACGAAGAAATCTGGATTCGGTATCGTAAATTTTGATGAGCCTTCAAGAAGGAAAAGATTTCAGAACCTCGCTGTTGTTACATAAGCTGGAAGAGGCATGATTGGTACAATCGAAATATTAGGAGTGCTCGTGTGAGTAAGTCAGCCATCTCATCTATAGGTATACGACGATGGCCTGGCCCCTATATCATTCGCACTAGACGAATGTTTTCTGGTATTAATGATTTAAAAGTGTTAGTACTGCTGATGCCGACGACGACGATAAAAAAAATGGCAGCATATCCACGGAGTGAATGATGGAGAGTGGGGTGAAGCATTCGTTCGTCCATTCGTTCTCGCTTCCGTCCATGCGTCCATCTATGTGAACGTCCATGCGTCCATCCGCCCGTCCGTGCGTGCGTCCCTGCGTTCGTCCATGCATCCGCGCCTGCGTCCGTTCATGCGTCCATCCATGCATCTATGTGTGTGTCCGTTCGACCATCTATTCAATACTCCAAGTACCACCATCTCGCGTCTTTTCATCATATGTTCCCTATATAGAAGCACCGCCATCCAGAGGACATTTCAAGGACTAAACGAGAGGTAAAACACGCGCACTTTCTTGCGGCTTGCGCTTCGGGTCTACTTCCCACCTTTAACCAGCTCGAGTTCATTGTATATACTAGTTCACGGTATTCATGGCACTGCGGCCGAACGCTCGTTAAACCCTTCTAAAACCAAGGAGGTTACGCCCAGCGAGTATGACGTAGCAAGCTTGTCCTGTCAGATAGTGCTCAATGTACCATACGAGCATACACCGATGGCAACGAGCATCGGCAAGTACTAACCTGCATTGATATGGTTTAGATTATAAAACCATTGCTTTAGAAAACACCTGGTGTCTTTCGTTAAGCAGCTGGCGTCTTCTTTTTGTCTTGCTTTAGAAACACCTGGCGTCTTTTCGTTTTGCTTTTAGAAAACATCTGGCGTCTTTTGTTGGTTTGTTTCATCAACTTATGGCGTTTTGAACAAAATTTTTCATTGTTCAATCACGCACAGGAGAAATCTCATCAGGCACTACCTTGGAGGAAGTCGGCTTTCAACACTTCTACTAACGTTTCCTACTGGAACATGCCAATGGCTGCTAATGGGGAATGAAAGACAGGAGCATTCGGCTTTTGGTTAACGCGCACGCTGCGAACTTTTTATTGTTCAACAAAGCACAGGAGAAATCTCCCACAGGCACCACCTTTCAGGTCAAAATGTAACACTTGCTACACACTACGCCTACGACTACGATGGACGAAGGGGTGCCCCTTTAAGAAGCTTCGCCCCTAAAATGAACATACCAGTCAGCACTAATGAGTGCTTTGAATTCGTTTATTTTTCGCGCAGCAACGCTAGCTCACGCTTGAGCTCACGAATTTTATCGGTTTCATCCTGTGGCATGTTACGCGACAGTGCGTAACCGCGAGTCTCACCTTTACCGGCGACTCGATCGGCCCAAGTAAACGTCGCAGTTGTATTCTTGGTGGTGGTAGGCAGGTGCTTCTTCGGTGGAGTCGAGGCTGGTTTCTTGGGCGTCGGCAGTTGCATGGCCGAGCCTCCTTGGTTCTGTTGGTTGGTTTTACGCCAGCGTCTGCGGCGTCGACGTCGAGCGACGTAAGGGACTTGATAGCGATTTGTCCATGTGCGGTCACCCGTTACGTGGGCATGGCTTCATGGTTGGGTACGGTGGGTTTGATACCACATGTTCACAGACTTTCTCAGATGAGATGGGGCAGACGTTTTGTCGATGCCCGACGCGGCCGCAGTTGCTGCAGGTGTCAATCTGTCGCTTGTAGAGCGTGCAACGCAGCAGGAGCATGCCGCAGCGCACATAGTTTGGGACTTTAAAGTCCATTGAAGGGAAGAAAGATCATAGTTGTATCTTTGATTCTTCGTACCCCGTTAACGTGGGGTTGTGTGGTGAGACAGGCGTTGTAGCTCTGAGTCTGGAAGGTCAGCGTCGACCTCCCGGACTACGCCTCGGCTGGTTGTGCCAGACGCTGCTACGTAAGCGGATACTGGATGTGCTCGCTTCATGAGAACTATTTCTTGTACTTTGGCGTACGCTTCGGCCATTTGTTGGTTCAGCGTGCTGATCAGAAAGATGATCTGTGTGTCGTTAGTGCAAACAATATTTTACTGTGCCGCCGTTGGCGGGAGTCATGCAGTGAGAAGTACAGCTTGCAAGAACTTAAGCTTGTTGCACCTACATACATCCAGGCCACCTCCGGGCCGGACCATGACAAGGTGGTGATCCGTTGGGAGTGGGGGGAGCCGACTGGCGGCTGCAACCCTCGTCACAGCTCCGGTTCACAGGGAGCAAATTCGGGCGCCGGCTTGCTTGCCGGTGGTAGCAGATGAAGACTTTGCTCGACGCCGGATTGTGTCGATGAAACTAGGCGCACTGGCTTCCTCTTCAGTTATTGTTTCTCCATCCACCATGGTTTCGGGACACACCGGCGCAGGGGTCCGTAGTCGTCCTAATCCTACTCGAGGCTCAACGAGTGAAGCCAGAACGTGGGAAAAGAGAGAAAAGTGGGGAGCGCGGGTCAATATTGGTATACGGTTGTTCTCCTAAACATAGCGAGAACGTTGGTGTGCGCACGTGTGCTGCCGAATGTGCTGTGTTTATCTCTCTTCTCTCTCTGCTCTCTATCTTTCATCTCCCCCCTCCCCCCATGTGTAGGGTGGCGAACCATCTGCTTTTAGGCTGGTTAACCTCCCTGTCTTTCTTTTCCTCCTATTTTCCTTCCTTTTCTACCTTGGTGACAAAATTATGGCGGCAGCAGCAGCACTGCAAACACGTCTGATTCTCTGTACGTTATTCTTGCAATTGCCGGATCGCAGCCCTGCTGGAGTCGTTTTAGTTTAAACCCTACCGGTGCACCGCTGAATGGGCTGATTCTACGCAAACTTTAGCAACGTATTACCCCGAAACCTGGTGGCTCGGCTGTGCTCCGCCGGCTTCCAGATTTTCACGGACGCTGACAGTGCAGGCGCTCTCTGTGCATCGTAGCCTCTTATAGAGGGGGGGGGGGGGTGCATCCTAGGCGGCGGCATTTTGGCGGCGGCAGCAGCAATGGAAACACGTTTGATTCTCTGTACGCTACTCTTGCAGGTTAGTAGCTCTCCCTATGTCATAGCGGTTTTTTTTCTTTTTATGCTGCCGCTGCTGCCACTGCTACCATTGTTAATATACAGTAATATAACAGGCATATCTAGAATTTTATGCGTTGCTTCATATCACTTTATTGGCTTTCTCGGCGACATGTCCGACACATGCTTATCGTGTCAGTTACCTGTACGTGAAGAAGTGTCTGCGAATTGTAATGAGTGTTCTTACATGTACCATTTTGGGAAATGTGCTGGATTGCAAGAAAAATTCGTCAAATCCAAGTCAGAGGCAGCAAAGCAGTCGCGGAAGGGCATGACGTGTAGGAGCGTGGGACCACGGACTAATCGCAATGACAGTGAAGTCGATGTAGTTTCTGTTTTAGCATCAATGAAATAGAAACATGAGGACTCACCGGCTGTATTAGAAACAATGAACGCCATTGAACAGTCAGTTCAGTTTATGTTCAAGAAATTTGACAAGTTTCAAGAAAAACTTTAGACCCAAGACACTGAAGTAAAGGAACTAAAAAAAGTGATAGAACTAGAGAAAAGAGAAAGGGTTTATGTATATGCGAAGTGTGACCTCCAACGGCAAGTAAACGATCTAGAACACAAAAGTAGGCAGCTGAACCTAGAAGTCAATGGAATCCCTGCTTTTGACGGGGAGAACTTGAGGACCTCTTTAAACATAGTCGCTGACAAGCTTGCAGTACCTCGGCTTACAAAACCGATATTGCAGCCATGCATCGGCTGCTGGCTAAGGAAAACAGAATACTAGAAATTATTATCCGGTTCACAAACGAAGAGACCATAGACATGTGGCTTAAAAATAAGAAATCACTCGCAGACTGCAACCCTCGAAATTTGATACAGAAAAACTTGACTCGACAGAACAGGGATCTTCTAAAGACTACGAAGGCAAGACAAAAGCGAACGCGCTATAGGTTCGTTTGGTACGTCAACGGCAAGATCCTTGGCCGAAAAAACAAAGGTGCTCATGTATTTCACATCAGGAATTAATATGACCAGGAATCACTGTAAATAGTACAGTTCACTTCAATACCTCAATGGTGCACAATGAAATGGAATTTTACTCCATTTGCAATGTAAACAAAATTGTAACAGCACTTACCACCCCTTCCATCAAATGCATCCACTTAAACACGCGTTCTGTGAGCAATAAGACATCATGCTTAGAGGAACTATTTGCCGAATTTTCTTTTCAGTTCTGAGTCATCATGTTAAGCGAGACATTGAGTACTTCCGAATGTGATATATTTAGGTTGCCCGATTACTATACTTACTATTTAAACAGGTCAGATTCCAGAGGAATGCGGTGTGTCAATGCTCATTGCTATGTCACATCCTTGATTGTTACACTGTGCTTTCACCTGACTATGAAATATTGACACTATGCACTGCTAAGCATGTGTTTTCTGTGTGCTATAGGCACCCCACTGATGAACATACCAATGTTCATAAACTCTGTGAGGAATTTCTTGCTTATGTCCTTCAATAGCATGATTCGAAAACGTTAATAGCTGGTGAAGACTTTAATACCGACATGCGTTCCAATAGTCAATCATTCAAATCTTTCAATACAATTATATTATTGAATGGTTTTACCATCTTAATTAACAAGCCTACCAGGGTCACATCCGAAGGCCAGTCAACCCTGGATTTATTAATCACCAATTTTTCGCAGTCCAGTATTAAATCTGGTGTCTCATCTTGTTCTGTCAGTGATCACTTGCTAGTATTTTTGTGTTCTGAAGTACGTGGGTTAAAAGGAAAACGTTTCTCTGCAATATATTACCAAGAAATTTCAGAAAGAACTTTACGATTATTTTATGACTCCTTGTTGAAAGCTGAATGGGATTCGATAACTTAAATCACCGATGCTAGTGATGCTTACAATAAGTTCATTGGCATAGCCTCTGTCATATATCACCAAAGTTTTCCTTCCAAAACACGAAGAAAAAATTGAAAAATCAGGAAAGCTTGGGCGACGTCTGAACTACGTGAGGAAATGAAAATCAGGGACACGTTGTATAAACATTTCCTTTACACACTATCAGCAGATCACCTCACCATATTGAAAAAGTACCGAAACAAACTGACTACGTAACTACGGCATGCACGCACAACCTACTACTCATCCTTATTGGTAATTGAAATCCGCAACCACAGTCTATTGTGGTCGAGGCTAAACAGACTTTTAAATCGCAATGAGTATCACAAACATTACCAGAATTGCAAATTAACTGTAAAGAATTATCAGTTGTTGAACTAGCTGATGCGTTTATTAATTTTTTACAGACTTTGAACGCGCTCAAGATAAGCCTCCCCAGGCAAGTAAATACGTTCGCACTAATAGCGAGAATACAATATTCCTTGAACCAGTCCCGGCACACGAAGCTGTCTCAATTATAACATGAATAACAAATAGCACTAGTTGCGACATTGATGGTTTTCAGGTGTCCCCAGTTAAACATGCTGTTGAAATTATTGCTCCTATACTCGCTCATATCTTTAATGTGTGTCTGCAATCTGCATATTTTCCCGAAAAATTGCAATCTGCGAAAGTGACCGTTTTGTACAAAAAGGGAGATCGAAACGATTTTAAATTATAGGCCAGTATCTATTTTGCCAATCTTTTCAAAGATATTCAAAAAAGTTTGCATTCTAGAAAAGCATATTTCATTGAGAAACATAACCTGCTAATACCACACCAATTTGGATTTCGTAAGAATCAATCAGCTGAATTAGGACTAGCAGAACAGAAAGAATATATATTGACATGTTTTGAAATCAGAGCTATTGTCATCGGTATTTTCGTAGACTTTTCAAAGGCTTTTCATTTAGTTGATCAAAACATTCTAGTAAAAACATTAGGTTATTACGGAATCATCATCAACGATATTATCAATATTAACCCTGAGGGAAAGTTTATTGTTTACGCAGATGACACGACCATATTTTTCACTGGCAATGATATTGGTGACTTAATAAAACAATGTAACAATACAATGAAACATCTAGAGGAGTGGTCTGCATTAAATTTAATGAAAATAACTGTGAGCAAAACAAAACCAGTCATTTTCTGGCCAAAGAACAAGCGCATACCTTCCCTTGAAGACATTGTGTTACAATCCTGAAGTATTGAAATTACCAAAAATTTCAAATGTTTGAATGTTATATTTTCCGCCAACATGACATGGGATAATCATGTTAATTACGTCCTAAGTAAATCAAGAAAAATCAAAGAGTGGTAGGTCGCTTACGCTACACTCTTTCCACACGTTCTAAACTCTTACTATATAATCCACTTTTTCAACCACATTTAAACTCTTGTTAAATAGTATGGGGTAACACAACACACACTAATCTAGAATGTATTTTCCTGTTACAAAAAATGATCTCCGGCACGCATACAATGCTCCTTACACAGCATCGACAATAACTTTTGTTTAAGGATTCAGGCATGATCACTGCACATGATATGTACCAATATCGTTTGAGTCACATATACAGACAAGATCACTATCGGAACCTAAACAACTTATATTCTCTTGCCAAACTTCAAAGAAAAGCTCCAAGTTAGGATACCAGATACTTATAGGAGTGGTTAGTGGTTAGAAAACCGCGTTCAAACTACGGAAAACAAATGATCCACTACAAAATACCTATGCTACTAAACGCCTATAAAACCATGCAGTTTGATCTTCTTACGGCCTCTTTCAAAGATCTCAAAAGGATACATGTGGCCTCTTCATAGATTCATATGCAATACGTTTTTGATTTTGTAGCCTTTGAAGAGGAAAGTGTGTGTTGAAATATGGTAAAGCACAAGCATGGCCCTTTATGTATATATGCGTGTGTGTGGTTTGTGTGGCTTTGTGTTAGTATAATTATGTAAAAGTGGAGGAGTATACATGCATTTATATTAATATGTAATATGTTTGTATGTAATATTGCCACACTGCCAAATACATTGGGTTGTACGCTAGTCAAGCTTATTGGAGACGGCTTTTTTCTACAACCCCTATCTGTACCTCACAAAGATGGCAAAGAAAGCTATTATTATTATTAATAATATTATTATTGTTATTATTATTATTAATAAAATTATTATTATTAATATTATTAAATTAGGGAAGATTGAACTTAGCAGATTAGCAAGAAGTATAGCAGAAGGCGGAGCCGATGCGTAGACGTCCGCTCATCTCGAGGCCCCCTAGTGGTCTCCATTTCAAACCTAAGATGTTCTTGTATATGTGTAAATTCGAGCCAGAGCTCAGGAAAGTGTAGCATAAAATAAAGGGCAGTCACAATGGGAAGGCATTTCTTGTATTGTTTGCCACTTACATCATGTGTGATCTGGAACACTTGACTGCTTGTTTCACAGCTGTGAGCATGGACATTCAACGGTTCTTCCATACACACTGTGAACAAGTCGGGCATGTTGCTTGGCAAAATGGTCAATATATTGCTGACTGGTAAGTAACAGCAACCGATCACCAAAGAAAAACATTGTATATATATATAGTTCACATAGTTTCAAAAAACAGGCCATGTTTTTATTGAAGTTCCTTGCAGTGGACTTGAGAGGGAGAGAGAGAGAGTGAGAAAGGAAAGGCCGGGAGATTAACCAGATATTGGCATCTGGTTTGCTACCCATCGCTGGGGGTGGGGAAGTAGGGGCAAGAAAGAGGGGTTAGATGCAGTGAACTTGAGTGTTTTGGAGGATGCTTATTAGTTGATTTACAAAGCAATTATACACAAAGGGGCAAATATCGCACTTCTACCATAGCCAACATCGCTAAAGGTACAAGCTATGAATATTGAAGCCAGTGAGAGCTGAAAATGTGGTGCTCTGCCGTACTCCATACAGAGAAAATGATCATTATCATGCACTGGCATGAACTCAATCACCACCCAAGTGCTTAGTACAGGTGGTTAGGAAGAGCACCAGCAACATGTGGTCCTCATCGGTGTTCATCATCCGTCTTTTACCTTTTTTAAATTCAGTGGTTCATAGGGCTTTCTGGGAATCAGCTAATATCTGTGGTGCATATGCGCTAAGGGCGTTTGCAGCAGATCTGCAGTAGTCGAGGTTTGTCTAAAGGCATCAAAAGAAAGAAAAGAAGGACGCATACTCAAAATAAAAAATGGCAGATGCCACATACAGTGGGAATCGATGATATGCGAAGCATGAACAAGATATGGTAATATGTCACTTCAAAATTAGCAGAACATTACGTGGTGGAGGTAAATGATGCCGTAAATGACTTCCGTGTCATGATTATCATGTTTGAATGTGTCGTTTATCTTCATCAACTATTCACGTCATGTGATACAAAATTTGCTATAGGTTGAATGAGCGAAACGGCCATGAGCACGCTGTGAGCGTGGTATGATGTCATGTGCTTACACGAAACGCGTAACAAGATTATCATGTTTGCAACAATCATTTATATCCTCATTCATTGTCGTCATGTAAAACAAAATTTGGCGTATGTGGAACCAGCAGAAAGGCCGTTACCACATCATGAAAGGCCCAATATACAACAAAGTAGCGTTGAAGCACGCGAACGCTATGCACAACGACGCTACGTTAGCAAAACGCGAGCACTCTATAGTCTGATGCCAGGCGCGACCAAGGTCCGTCAACGGGGCACCAAAGAAACCGGCGCGAAATGCGACGTGCTGCATTTCGCGCCGATGCAATACCCACTGCGTCTCCCACACTGCGTCTGCCTCTTTTCGTGACAGAGTGACGTCGGACGCGCTGAAACGCGCATGCGTCAAAGCAACGCAGCGCGCCACGCGCCTGCGAGTATATGGCAGTAGCAGCGCCTAGCGTGGCAACGTCGGCGTGACGTGACGAATTGAACGCCGGATAGCACGCGCACCACGTCACGTTGAAATGTATCAGCTCCTTGACTGTGGCATGTAGTCTTGCTCTCGCATGACACGCATCCCATGAGTATTATGTTTGTACCAGTCACATACCTTCGTCATCTATTGGCGTCACGTAATACCAAATTTAGCGTATGTGAAGCTAGTGAAACGGCTGTCAGCGCATCATCAATGTGGCATGTAGTCATGTTGTTAAAGGACACGCCTGTCGTGATTATCATGCTCGGATGTGTCATTTACCTATGTCGTCTATTCGGATCGCGTAATACCGAGTTTGGTACATGTGAAACTAGTGAAACGGCCGTGAACTCACCACGACCGTCACGTTGGTAAGTGAAACGCATCTCATGTTTATCTTGTGTGCACCAGTATCATACCTTCTTCATCCATTGGTATAAGTTAAGCAAAGGAACGGCCACCAGCGCATCATGAGCGTGGCATAGAGCCATGTTGTTATATGACAAGCATTTCATGATTGTCACGTTTGCACCAGTCTCATGCCGTCATCATGCATTGACGTACTGCAATACCACATTTGGTATATGTTACGCTAGGGAAACGGCCGCGAGCACATCATGAGTGTGGCATGTAATCACGTTGTTACATGATACGCATGCCATGATTTTCGTGTAAGGGTTTGTAGCTTGTGTTTGCCATGCAATCATGTCATACCATAACAGTTTTACAGCATGCCATGTGAACAAAGCTACCGCAAAATCTGCAGGACCATGAAATGTCAAACATGACATTCATGACGCACATGCCGTGATTTTCATGTTATGACTAGTCAAATATTTTCTTCATAAAATCTCGGTAAGTCATAGCAAGTTTGGTATTGATATCATTATCGAAACGGCAAGGAGAGCTAAAAATTGGCAGATGTGACGTACAGTAGTAATTGATGATATGCGAAGCACGAATGAGGAGGGTTGATAAGTCAATTTAAAATCAGCACAACTTTACGAGGCGGAGCTAAATTACGCCATACATCACTTTCTTCTCATGATTATTATGTTTGAATGTGTCATTCGCCTTCATCATACATTCACGTCACCTGATACCAAATTTGGTATACGTGGAGCTAGCGAAACGGCCAAGAGCGAATAATGAATGGCCCAATACACTCCAACGTAACGTTGACGTGCGTGCACGCAGGACACAGTGACACCGCGCAAGCAAAGCGCAAACACTACTCTATAGGCTGACGCCAGGTGTGACTGGCGTCCGTCGGCGCGGCCCGGCGGCAACCATCGCGAAGTGCGACCTGGTGCATTTCGCGCTGATGACGTTACCCAGACAGCACTGCGTGTGTCTCTCTTCGTGACGGAAGGACGTCGGCCGCGCTCAAATGCGCATGCGTCTAAGCAACGCACCGCAACGCGCGCCTTAAAGTAGCCAGATCGTCGCGTGACGTGGCATCGCCGTCCTGACGCGACGGAACAAACGCTGGCGCGCACGCTTGCCAGGTCCCGTCGAAGTGTATTGCTACCTTGAAATTGACATGTAGTCATGTTCTTACATGACACACATCTCACGTTTATCATATTTTCACCAGTCACATACCTTCACCACCAATTCACGTCCAGTAAGACCAAACTTGTTATATGTGAAGCTAGAGAAACGGCCGCAAGCGCATCATCAGCATGGCATGTAGTCCTGTTGTTACATGAAACGCACCTGATGATTATCATGTTTGCACCATTCACATATCTTCGTCACCCCTTCACGTCCCATAATACCAAACTTGCTATATGTGAAACTAGCGAAAAGGCCGCGAGTGCACCATGAGCGTGGCATGTAGTCATGATTTACATGACACGCTCCTGATAATTATCATGTTTGCTCTAGTCGCATACCTTCGTCATCCATTCATGTCCCACAATACCCAATTTGATATATGTGAAGCTGGCGAAACGACCGCAAGTGCATCATGAGCGTGGCATACAGTCATGTTCTAACATGACACGCATCTCATGACTATCAGGTCTGCACCAGTCATATATATTTCTCATGCGTTCACGTCCCGTAATACCGAATTTGGTATATGTGAAGCTAGCGGCGCATCATGAGCGTTCCATGTAGTCATGTTTTACATGCCACGCTCCTAATGATTATCATGTTTGCACCAGTCACATACCTTCGTCATCCATTGATGTCCCACTATACCGAATTTGATATATGTCAAGTTAGCGAAACGACCGCGAGTGCATCATGAGCGTGGCATACAGTCATGTTCTAACATGAAACGCACCTCATGACTATCATGTCTGCACCAGTCTTATACCTATGTCATGTGTTTACGTCACGTAATACCGAATTTGGTATATTTGAAGCTAGCGAAACGATCGCGACCGCCTGATGAGCCTAACGTGTAGTCATGACTCATGACTTGCATGGCATGCACGCCGTGATTTCTATGTTAGGGTGTGTCGCTTGCGTTGGCCATCCAGTCATGTCAT
This sequence comes from Rhipicephalus microplus, assembly GCF_013339725.1. Lineage (NCBI taxonomy): Eukaryota > Metazoa > Arthropoda > Arachnida > Ixodida > Ixodidae > Rhipicephalus > Rhipicephalus microplus. Next base: position 22,790 of record NW_023607997.1, on the reverse strand, counting down.
ACCATAGCAGTTTTGCAACATGTCATGTCACGAAAACCACTGCGAGAGCAGCAATATCATTAAATTAGGTCATGACTTTCATACGTACATATCATGAGTTTCATTATGACTAGTTGCTTACCCTCGTCATAAAGTCACGTTATGCCCTACCAAGTTTGGTATCGATACCATTACTGAAACGGCCAGGAAACTACCGTTAGCGCACCATGAGTGTGGCGTGTAGTCATGAATTGCACGACATATATTTCATGGTTTCCATGCTAGGGTCTGTTACTTATGTTCGCCTTGCAGTCACGTCGTACCATACCAGGTTCGTTATGTGTCATGTGAATAAAACCACTGAAAGAGCAGCAAGGTCATCAAATGTCAATACATTCATAACATACATGTCATGACTCTCGTGTTATGACTTGTTTCTCATAATCGCCATACCGTCATGTTAGAAATGTCAATTATTACATTCATAACATACATGTCATGACTCTCGTGTTATGACTTGTTTCTGATAATCGCCATACCGTCATGTTATTTCGCACGAATTTTGGTATCGATACCATAATCGAAACAGCCCGGAGTGCTTCATGTCTTTGGCGGCTAGATAGATAGATAGATAGCTAGATAGATAGATAGATAGATAGATAGATAGATAGATAGATAGATAGATAGATAGATACGCTTAATGTTGCCAAAGTTCGCTAAGAAATGCTTCGCATTTAAAAGTCGTAGGCGCCTAGATATATGGATAGATATGTAGATAGATTCGCTTGAAGTCGCCGAAGTTCGCTAAGAAATACTTGGCATTTAAAACTGGTGGGACGATCGCCAGAAGAACGTAAACACGGGAAGTGCCATATTTCTAGATGAAATTTCTTTGCATACGTTCTTCTCATCGTACGAGGAGTTTAGAATCCAAAAGATACACTTTTATCTTTCGATACCTATTCAGTGGCTTTATTTACATACATAAATAATGTTTTATGTTAGTGTGGGTCACGCAGATTACGCACACTTCATACAGAATCTCTATTCTTTGTGCTTGTCCGCTTCATCATCATTTGCCCATTTCTGATCTGTAAGCGTAGTGTACTGAAGCGAGAAACGTCATCAATAAAGATTCCTCTATAGAGAAAGGAAAAGACAAGAGAGGACACTCCGCGAAACCTGGCCTCAGGAAGTGCGTCACGACTACGTAAAGAACTAGTGCTCTCACCAAACGTCAGAGGACGCAAGCGCAAAAAAACAGTTATAATCAATGCAACAGAATTGTTTTTACAAAATAATAACTACACGCCCAAATCTGGTATTTTCGTTATACATAAAAACAATTTATTCAACACACCTTACGCGATTTTTTTTCCAGCCGTGCCGTCATAAACACCAACCACCCAGCGACAAGCCCATGCATAACTGACAGCGGGAAGCTTTCGTCAACGTCGGCTGCGTCGGCGTTTTCGTGCGTGAGATAACAGGTGAGGCACGTTTTCAAGCAAAGCTTGTTGAATGACATGTTGTTGGGCTTGTTGGGTCATTTTTTCAGAAAACGGTTACACCTGCGCGAATAAGACACCATGCAACAAACATAAAAAGACGCACACACACACGTTGCGCCTCGTGTCTGCAAGTTTGTTTCTTACGTGACGTCTCAATTATGCAGTTGTAACCTTTTTCTGAAGCTTGTAAGGACGGGGAGGTTCGCTAAAAAGAAAGTTTGCGGCTCTATGCGGCGGCTAGACGGGAACATTGTGCAACGTATGCAGTATAGCAAAGGCGGCACAGCGTCAAGCAGAGGCGACGCGTGCTGCGTCTGCCACGGACGCGAGCGTCTGTGCGCTGACAGACAGACAGACAAAGAACTTTATTCAGGTCCTGAGGAACTGCGTTGTAACGGCCGCGTTTAGGGGGAATCCGTAGCAGTCGCGGGCCGCTCCCACGTAGGAACTGGAAGACCGTGGCCCTCCGCCCTCTCGCAGGCCCTCTGGACAGCCCGAAGTTGAACCAAGAGGTCGCCGCTGTTAAGGGCTGAACATAGCTGGGCAGCTAGGTCATAGGCTCGGTGCAAAATATTGAGAAGCGTTCGCTGGGCCTCGCATGCTTCACGACGCGTTTCCCGAAGGCTCGGAACACGAATAATTCTTGGTGTGCCGGAGGCAAATCTGGACTAGTCAAGTGGCCATCATCTTCGTTTCTTCGCTAGCCTTGTGCCACTAGTGCGAGCTGCCCACAAATTTTTTTGACGTTTCCAATATAACTTTACCGCACAAATTTCAACAACGATTTTTCTTCCCAATGTACTGCTGATACTGCGTACGCAAGAAGGTGTTCTAAAGTTCCCAGGCCGCGATAACATTGCATTACAAGGGATAGCGGCCTGGAAACTTCTGAAGATCTTTGTACGTGGTCTTGACGTTTATCTTTGTATGTCAGAGTTTTATGGGTGAGAGATGTATCACTGGTTTTGTATTGTGCATTGATTAGCTAATCATTCAAAGTTGTTTGCTGGTACACCTATGACGTGCACATATCTTTTTCTTAATTTGACAGCGAAGCATCCACTTACTAACATTTTCAGACCGTGCTGATGTCATGCCGTCCGGCGGTCCAAGCTACGGCAGCTACTGCTGTGTATTGTGGTGCTTCGATGGATATGTGGGGTTTAACGTCCCAAAACCACCATATGATTATGAGAGACGCCGTAGTGGAGGGCTCCGGAAATTTTGACCACGTGGGGTTCTTTAACGTGCACCCAAATCTGAGCACACGGGCCTACAACATTTCTGCCTCCATCGGAAATACAGCCGCCGCAGCCGGGATACAAACCCGCGACCTGGGGGTCAGCAGCCGAGTACCTTAGCCACTAGACCACCGCGGCGGGGCTATCGTGGTGCTTCAACAATAGCAGAACCCACAAGAAGCCTGGGACAAGTTTCTTCCGCATACCACGCTACGGCAGGTGTGTTAAAGCTTTTGTATGGTTTGGATGTCTTTAGGCTTACTGTTCGTACTTGCTCAGTGAGGGTAACAATAAAAAATCACTGTTCAAGCACTTCCCCTTTCAGTTGATAGTTTATTGCCAATGCAGGATGAAAGCATGGATGCAGTATGCTGGACGCGATGATCTTCTGAGTAAGCCGGCCAGCCTATTGTACGCAACGTACAGGGTTTGTAGCGACCATTTTACTGCTCTAAGTTTCATGGACCCTGGGCGCACAAGGCTTACAAGAATGGCTGTTCCTACTGTGCAACCAGCTGCACCATGTAAGTGATTGACTGAAACTCAAATATGTGTAATAGCAGTCACTTGTATTGAATCAGTGGCGACAGTTAACCGCGAAGATCTTTGTAGCCGATGGAGAAACCTCACTATAGAAGTAACACTTGGAAAGTCTTAAGTTTTGTGAATTGTGGGCTATTACCTTCCTAACAGCAGCTTTACATTTCTGTCGTTTTTTGATGCTCTTGTCCTGCACAACTTGTTTTGAAAGACATTACAGGGCTATTTCACGTTATATTCAAGCCTGAGTGCACATGTACATATACCTTTCATCAGTAAAAGCTGGCACTGTTTAGAATTCTAAAAATCACAAATTACTTGTTTTCTAGTTGGTGCCTTCTCTTTTCTTCTACGTTTGACCAATTTATGCGTTTGAAAGAGCTGTTTAAGTTTCCCCATGCTACAAGCTTTGTAACTTGTACCAATTGCACATATATGCAGGTTCTCTGAGCGTCGCTTCAAACAGTGATTTTGACATGACTGCAGAAGCTGCACTGCAAGGTGCGGATGAGCTTCAGCTTGTGTTATTTTAAGCCTCTTACAGACACATTGTCGTAATTTCATTTCTTCAGGACCTGCGGTAGAGGCTTCAAAAAGCAGCTTACACACATTGAGGTGCCCCGATGAGCAGGGTGCGTTCAGTGTCGTGATTTCTTTTTTGTACCCAAAGTGACTGTTGACCAAACCTCTACAGGTGGCAGCTCCCTTGTAGCTGGTGAAAGAATTTCTGCTGACTTCGTCTTGCCGGGGAAAACCTTAACCAGTCGGTCAGCCGTCACAAAAGGAACTTGTGTGACCGGTAAGTTGTATGTTCAGTTTAACATCAGAGTGGATTGATATAGAGACTTCCACAGGCCGCTCGCAAGATTGTTCCCACAGAACTGTCCGAGGCACTGAACAAGCTTCACAAGACCCTCCAGAAGACGTCTCCCCTAACAGCTCCACGCCTGAGTGCCCTAGAGAAAATGGTGACTATGCTTTTATTGCAGCTGTTTTTATTGTGCTATTTTATGTTTAGGACATTCTGAGGAAACTATCCTCAAAAGGACACTACGTGTGCACTTACAAAATGTAAGGGTGGGCTTTCAGTGATTTTCAATTTTTTTATGCATTGTCAACATTGTGAATGGTTTGTTCTTAGGTAGTGGAATCGAAAACTTTGCACCACAGAAAGTTGTGCACCTTCGGTCTGAAAGAGCGAGGAAATTTCTCGTATGGGATTAGTTGTTCTTCGCTTTTACATCCATATTTTTGTTTATTGCAGTGCGTTCCTGTGTGCCAGCGACAATGTCTCCATCAATAAAGTACAAGCAAACCAATAAACATCTGCAAGCCAAAGTAGCAGCACAGCGGAAAACTATGAAGAGACTGCGGAGACAGCCTGACCAAGCACCGTCATCGACTTCAAAGGCCCTTGGAGTTATCCGACCGCAATTTAGCTTCTCATCAACCTCCTCATCTCGCCGATCAAACATTTCCGAAGAATACCCAGACTTGTAGCGTTTGATGGGGCTGCGGACGCTGCCATTTTATTTTTATATAGCTTGTGAGTGATAACGTACGATGTAGAGCCTTTGTGAAAAATAATAAGCCAAAGTGGTTTCCTTCTGCTATTTATTAGCCCTGTAATACCGCTCTCGTAGCACCAATTAAGGTCCACAATTCTGGATAAGTGATGACTACAATCTATTTTAGCTCGCAAGCGTCACAGCAGCACCCAGACGCAAATCACTTGGGATCTTAAGTTTTTGATCAAAGCGACGCATAAAAAGAGCCACAAGACCTGCCAATGTTGTAGCATAAAGTTTGTCTTTCACGTAGTGAGCAAGCTGCAAAGCCCTACCTTTCAGAGGACAAGCAGGCATCAAGTCTGCTTTTTTTTCATTTTGGGCTAGCTGTTCTTAAGCGCAGCCAGCACACCGCACCTTTGCCTTTCTGCTATATTGTGTTATGTGGTTTATGTGTGCTCTTTCTTTTCTATGCATTGTTTCGGTTAACCCCAGGCGTGATTCACGACTTCAGTGCTGTGTATATGTCACTTCTTCCTTCTTCATCAGCAATGTGCGCTGTGTTTTTGCCATAGACCCTTACTTACCCACTGGCCCGGTGTGTTATACTTCACCAGCTTCTCGGCGCGGCTTCTGCCAACTCAGGCGATGTGTGCGTTGTCTGTGTTCTCTCTGTATTTGTTACAATATTTGTTCCAATTTATTTGTAAGGCGAGATGCATTTGTTGTCTACGTTTGTCATACTGTGCTTTTTATATTCTCAGACTCTACCTTGCCTTTGAATAAAACATTGCGGATACTCTGTCTCTTTGACTGATATATACATTGATCACTTGTTCCAAAAGAAAAACAGAAGCGTGATGAATAAAACCGTAGTGAATTATCATTACCTGCATCTCTTTTTTATTGTAACTTAATCGAAATAAAAATTACGTCACGACCAATTCGCATGAACCACTGAACAAAACAAAAACAGGGAATCGCTAAATCAAAACGACCTACAAAAAAAACTATCCATTTGCGCGATGAAAGTGGTCTGAAATCATGAACTTTCGTCATAGCCAAACGTCGGTTACGCAAAGTAATTCAAAATTTGCGCCAGTGAAACCGAAACAGGAAGCGCACGCCACTTGCTCTCACCAACCACCAGGTGTGCTAGGGTCGATTGGGTCGCTGGGGTCTACGGGAGTGTCCACTCTTAACCTTTTTTTTATTTCTCTATGGTTCCTCTGTTTCTCCATCTCTCGTTTTGTGCACAATTTCTCATCACCTCGGCAAGGATTGCCCACGTGTGGGCCACGGTGATCTGGTCATGCAGCAGTCGATTTGTTGTTATCGCGAGGCACTGAAGCCAATAAAAAAGAGGTGAACCGTGAAAACACGATTGATAAGCTTTTGTTTAGAAAAAGTTTATTCTTTCATAGGACGAAACAAACCTAAGAGACAAGCGTCTGTATAACAGGTACAATAACAAACAAAAGACAAAGCACAACATACACTACACATTTAAAATAAAGTGTCCAAGTCCGTAGCATGTCCATAGTCCGTTGTACTAATAACTGTACATATACTACGTAAATGCACTAATCACAATATGGACAATGTACATGATGATATATGTACAGAATTTACAAGACTTGGTGAAGATGTTAGAAAATATGTACAACAGGTATCAATATTCATAAAGGTTACATAACTTACAGCATTCGAATGAAATGCATATATAGGAGAGCTAACACCCATATTGAACACACACAAACACATAAAAATGGTAAGCACATAGTGATTACATGCACCAATCAGACATTGACAGGTGACCTGGCTATAGGAACCAGGCCAGGTGGAAAACTAATTGAACGCGTCTGTCAACTACGGACAGAAAGCGGCACGACCATTGTCGCAGAAATTCTTCCTCCCCAAGGAAGAACAATTCCTCCGACAGAAACGATATGAGTTCAGAGTAGAGGCGTTCCAGTATTGGAAAAAAAGCACGACGACGATGATCTGCCGCAACAGCTTCGCACCTATTACGCAATAAACAAAAAGCTCCCGCAGCTATTAGAAGGCGTGCAAAGCGACTACGCGGGCAGCGACCAGATGTTACAAAGCGATTAACACCTAGGCCGCGAAAACTAGTGTTAACTGACTTCCAAAACACCTTTGCAATGACACATTGCTGCAGCATATGCTGGTTAGACTCCTGTAACGGGCAGTTAGGACAAGTGGAAGATGGGACCATGCCCCACCTCTCCAGTCTGTCCCGTGTTGGGAGTACTCTCCATCCAAGACGCCACATAAAGTCACGGAGGTGACCAGGCAAAAACAATGCCGTTATCGCGCTCCACGAGACATGTCTCGATCGTGCTAGACGGGCTGGAGGAACCAGAGGAAGCAGAAGAGCCGCCGTTGTATCTACAATGCGGCTTTCAAGAATGTCCACATCGGGACAAACCTGCTGCGCGTGTCGATAAAAAGATACTGCCGTTGAGTAAAATGCAGGTACGTGAAGTGTTTGCGGTGCAGAATTAAGCCGTGCATCTGGTAGTAAATAGCGTAACTTGGTGCCTAAGAAATAGCAGGCGAGATCACGCGCGGGGCACTGATCACCATGCAACAACCGAAGTAAGAATCGTAGGGCAAGCAGCCGGCAGCGAACAGAGACGGGTGGGAATGTGAATCCACCGCAGTTTCTCGGTTGCCCAAGAGCTGCTCGGCAAACCAGCTCTGTTCCACCCGACCAGAAAAAGGAGCCAATGAGGGACTGCAACGACCTGGTGATTTGTAATGGGGGCTGTAAGACATGAGATATATACCATGCACGGCCGCAAAACACCGTCTGTGCTAGATACCTTCTTTCGAGCATCGGTAAATCATACTCTTGTGCTTCCCGGACGTGTCGTTTTACATCTTCGACTACTGAATTCCACAAGGAGGCTGATATGCCGTAGCAAGTATAATCAAGCCCCAGAATGCGAATAGAGTCACTTTTTTGAAGACCGAAAAAGGAACTTAGACTTGCGTCTGGTGAACCAATGAATAAATATCGACATTTGAAAAATTTAACGCAGCACCTGAAATCGTGCCATACGTAGTAAAAAGTCGTAGGCTACGGGATAAACTGTCCTCATTCTTCAAATACAACGTGATGTCATCAGCAAATGCTGTCACTGTCACGGTACCACTACCTGGAAGAGGAAGGCCTCTAACGTAAGGATCAGCGATTAGCGATTGAAGGAATGGTTCGAGGCTGAATACAAAAAGCGCAGGGGATAGAGGACACCCCTGGCGAACACCACGGGTAATCGGAAATGGCGCACTCTCTAAACCATCAAGAAATAACGTGCTGCGTATATTTCGGTATGCGTTTCTGAGAAGCTCGACGAAGTTTTGTGAGAAGCCAAATGCTGCCATTACGCTAAATATAAAGCTATGTTCGAGGCGATCGAATGCCTTTTCCTGGTCAAGTGAAACCAAGAGTCCCCGAGCTGATCTTGCTAACGTGTACGCAACTATATCGCGCGTAACAAAGGAGAGACTGTGGATTTCTCTTCCAGGAATAGAGCACGCCTGATGATGACCTATTAAGGAGGGCATCACGCTTCTCAAACGCCGAGTGATAACTGCCGCGAAAGTTTTATAATCAACGTTGAGGAGCGTTATTGGTCGCCACTCCTCTGGGCGAACTGACGATGGGTCATGTTTAGGTATTAAAACAATTCGACCATCGCGAAAGCTATCAGGAAATTCAAAATCCTCGAAGCAGCTGCAAATAACAGAGGTGAAAAGGGCACCAATGTCGTCCCAAAACGTTAAATAAAACTCAACAGGCAACCCATCCGGCCCGGGGGCCGAGCCACGCTTCATGGAAGACAGTGCCTCTTTCACTTCGTCAGCCGACGGACTTGTGCATAGTTGTTCAGCTACTTCAGATGAAATTTGAGGGAGCCTACTTAACATTGTGGCTGTCTCGGTGGTACCGCGTTGTGATAACATTGTCGTACGAGCCATGTTGGCAAAGTGAGCTAGGAAAACTGATTGATCACGTGTCGGCGGTAAGGCAGTGTGTAAGAATCTGGCCGCCGGAGTTCCTAGTCGACTCGACGGGTTGAGAAGCGAGCTTTTCGCAAATCGTAGAACCTCAGGATGAGCACAAGGATTACGTCTGCAACGCCAAGCAGCCGCCGTCAATGACGAAGCTGCAATGAGGCGTTGAAAACGACCCCTTAACTCTCGCTGCCATGCGCGCATCAAGGGAGTTAGTCGATCAACCCGAAGAGCAATACGCAGCTTTGTTGCAGTGTCCGCTAGTTCTTCGGACGTACGGCGTCTAAGGGCCCGCCCTGCTACTGAGCAGTGTAAACGCCACTGCGTCTTGAGCGCGTCCCACACCTCCGGACCGCATCCCGAAAGAGAGGCGCGCAAGATTCTAGATAAACTGGAGCGTGTGCGCGCGTCGTGCAGAATGCGGATGTCAAGACGCCAAGGTTTCACTGATGATGAAAAGGGAAAGTGAGCCTCGAGCGTCACTGGTCGGTGGTCTGATATATAAACAGGCGATGATGGTAATGTTACTACGTCAGAGTGCGATACGTAAGAAGCTAGCGCGCTCGGCACATAGAAACAATCCAAACGACTAGACGACGTGCTACGCCGCCAAGTCCAGGCATACTGTGGTCCATGCACTAGTCTGTACGTATCTTTCAAAGAGAAATGGTGCACTAGGCGACGCAGCTCTCGCGCGTTCCAATCAGGAGCGACCCCATCCTGGACCTTGCACGTCAGCTCGCGTGTCTAATACACAATTAAAGTCTCCAGTGAGTATGACATGACGACCGTCTAGAAAATACACGTCCAGGTCACGGAAAAAATCGTTAGACATCGCTGCTTGAGCTGGCCCATAAATACACAAAACACGCAGCTTGAAGGATGATAGGACGCAGTCAAAAGCCAATACCCGCCCATTCCCGTCATAGAAAACATGATGATTGCGCAGAAGAGCGCGGTTAAAAATAATAATTCCAACTCCAGAGGAGCGAGATGTAGCGAAGGAAAAATAACAGTCTAAATTAAAAGCGCGTTTGAATGCATGAACGTGGCGAATGGTGAAAAAATTTGTTTCTTGTAAACACAGAATATCACAATGTTCTGCGCGGGCTATGCTGATAACCTCGGCTTGCTTTACTGGGTTACGGAACCCTTGAACATTTAAAGAAAGAATTTTCAGGGTGTCAGCCATATTGAAAAAAGGTGGGTGACTGACCTGGTCGTGTTTTTCGATTCGGTGTACCCCGGGGATCTGTCCGGGGGAACTGGAGTACGTACACTACACAGCACAATTCGACCCTCTAGAAGAGGGTCGAGGTTTCTTTGGTTGCTGGAACTCGGAGCGGCTATCTTGGGTGCCGTCCGAGCTGGTGCCAGACTTGTGAGCACGCTTGACGTCTCGCGGGGCTTGCATTTCCACGTCACATCCGTCTGGGCTAGAAGGGAGTCCGCTGCTACTGTCGACTTCGAGGCTGAAGCTGCTGTCGGACGAATCAGATGGTGGTAGGGCTGCAGCGTTAATGTCGTCGCCGCCTCCAACGAACTTGATCACGGATTGCTTGTCGAGACGCGTCAGTAAAGAACTCCCATGGCGTCTTGCTACTTGTTCAAGAGAGTCACGAGCCTGGCTTTCGGAATAATCCAATGGGCTTTGCTCATTCGGTTTCAATTCTGCTCCTGGCGAGACACCAGCGTCCGTAGATCTCGCAACGTCGGCGTTTTCTGGGCAATCAACTGCTAGGTTTAACGATGAGTCTGGTGCCTCAGTGCCTACCGGCGTTTCTTTCTTGGCTTGCGCCGGCGTCGAACATGGCATGACATGTTTGCCTGGGACAGACGCGAGGTCAATCGCGGTGGCTGTTTCTGTCGCTGAGATTGGCAGACGTGGCACGCTCGAGTTGGCCAAGCTGCACACTTCTTCATCGTTTAATGGAGCTCTCAAAATCGGATTCTGGCGTTCTTCTAGTACAGCTCCTGGTTCTCGTTCTTCTGTTGCCGTTGGTGACACGGACGGTAGGGCAGGAAAGGACCCTGCAGTAGCATCAGAATATGAACGACGCACAGGACAGACGGTGGTAGGGTGGTTATCTCCACAACGTCGGCAGGGGCGGTCGCAACCTTCCCTTTCGTGTCCGTGCACACCACAGCGACCACAGAATGGTGCTGTGCACTGTGCTCGATAATGACCACTAGAGCCACACCGACGACAAACACGTTGCAGACCGCGGTAGTCGAAAGTGACTCGATGACCAGAAACGCGAAGATAGTTGGGGACGCGATTTGTGGGACTCATTTCCATCCGGATATAGCGTGTGCCTGTGAGAACTCCGCGTCTTGCGCTCATGACGCAAGCGGTCACAGTCAATACCTTGCCGTATGGGGACAAAGCCTGGACTAGTACCTCGTTGGAGACGAAGGCTGGTAAAAACAGGCAGGCGACGTTAGTTACCTGCGGGCCGACGGGAACGACAGGGATACGCTCGCCACCGATGGTCAGGTAGCCAGCGTCGACGATGAGAGTCATGGAAGCCATGCTCTTGACAGTTACTTGGAAGTTCATGCCTCCCATGTGCTGAACGCAGTGTACCTCTGAGAGGCCAACTATTGAGGCCGTCGCGTCGACGACGGTCTCCGGACTAGTCCCCGCAGGGACGGCAACGTCGAAGGCTTGCGCCTTCGAAGGCGTCCACGACGTCGATGGCGCCATGGCTAGATGAGGAGGACGTCCCTGACGTGGAACACGCAGGGACGTCAACACGGAACCCTTGGTAACACGAAGCTTTTAGGGGTGAATTCTGACGTGGCTTGGGCGTCCCTCGTAGCACGCAACCACCAGTGGCACATACCCGAAATAGGTATATCACCTGCAAGGTGGTGCCGGTGAGAGATTTCTTCTGTGCATTGTTTACCAATAAAAAATAGTGCTAAATGTACATACCAATGGCTGCTAATGGGGAATGAGAGACAGGCGCATTCGGCTTTTAGTCAACGCGCACGCTGCGATCCCCATTAGCAGCCATTGGCATGTACACTGAGCACTATCTGACAAGCAAGGGTTGCTACATTATACTCGCTGGGTGTAACCTCTTTAGTTTTAGAAAGGTTTAGCCAGCGTTGAGCCGCAGGGTCATGAATACAATGAACTAGTATATACCATGAATGAATTCGAGGTGATTAAAGGGTGCAAGCAGATACGAAGCGCAAGCCGTAAGAAATTAAAAGCTGACTCCTGTCTCTCATTTCACATTAGCAGCCACTGGCATGTACATTGAGAACTATCTGACAGGAAAAGAGTGCTACGTTATACTCGCTGGACGTAACCTCCTTGGTTTTAGAAAGGTTTAGCGAGCATTGGGCCGCAGTGCCTTGAATACAGTGAACTAGTATATACCATGAACTTAAGGTGGTTGAAGGTGGGAAGTAGACCCGAAGCGCAAGCCGTAAGAAAGTGTGCGTGTGCCACCTCTCGTTTAGTCCTTGGAATGTCCACTGAATGGCGGTGCTTCTATATGGGGAATATATGATAAAAAGATGCGAGATGGTGGGACTCGGAGTGTTGAATAGATGGACGAGCGGACACACAGACAGATGCATGGATGGACGCATGAACGGACGCAGGGATGGATGCATGAACCAACGCAGGGACGGGCACACGAACAGACGCATGGACGGTCACACAGACGGACGCATGAACGGACGAATGTTTCGCCCTGCTCTCCATCATTCACTCCGTGGATATGCTGCCATTTTTTTTCACTCGACACAAACGTTTCAAAACTTTTGTGGTGGTAGAATTGCTGAACTGTCGTAACGTCGTGAAAAGTAGAAACGCGATTAAATTAGGGATGCCCTCATCTCTCATATATTCCCAAAAAACCAAGAAAAAATCCTTGTTCACAAGCTCAAACGTATAGAATAGAGAACCAGAGCAGTAAATTGATGCAAACACCCTGCACCCAAACCTAACCAGCGTACTGATGCATATCGGGGGTGAAATCTTTCAACACCAAGTACTCTGCGATCATGATTTGAATGGCATTTGACAACGCTAACACGCAGCGCACGTTATCGCCTTCCTGTCGCCAAAACGAACGGTACCCGCCTCATAAGGGAAAGGTGAAAGCCAAACTGAGACAAATGATGGCGACAAAAACATTCCTGACAATAGGTGCTATCAGAGGCGTCAAAATGAAGTAAAAAGAAGAAAACAAAAAAAGTACAGCGAACAAGTTATTGTGCAAGGCAGCTCTTTGGTTACAACGTGGCACAGTGTCGCAAGGTCTCTGAAGACACTCATACACAGTGACAACAAATACAATAAAAAAGAAGCGTTTACTGTAAGAGCTGCTTATATTTTATAGCACATATCAGTGCCAACACGACAGACTATCATCAAATGAAGCCCACCGTAGAACCTGTAATGAGACGCCACCCGGAAACACGAAAAAATGGGAACCGTTCGATCGGATCAATATCAACGCGCCAACGACAAGATGCGTGATGAAGAATCCGGAAGCCAGCGGCACTTGCCACTCAGACGAAGCCAATAACACACTGGGCGTTCTTTTTTTCTTTTTCTTTTTATCGAATTTTTCGGTATGGATTTTCTGTGGTGTTCTTATATTCTCGACGTAGCTGCTTTCTGTTTGACTAGAGAAAACAAGTATATCGACACAAATAAAGTGACAACTCCCAGTTCTTGGCTTTCGCAAACACTCTGGTCATGCTCGATTTCACCCTGTAAAGTTAGCGGTAGTATTGCTACATCACTTGCATTGTTTTGTTTTGCTCTTTCGAAAGCTTCTACACCTGGGTATCTTTCGAAGGCAGCTAATTCTTGAAGAAAAGTGTCCGTATTCGTTTCCTAAGATTCCCACAGAGGCCCTTATAGGAACGCAGAAAGAAATGATCCAACAAAGAAACATATTGGGAAACAAAAACTTCTGTGGACGGATGTAAACGACGGAGCATCGTACAGTGTGCTGAAATGGACGTATATTTTATGCAAGAAACAAGCAGCTGTGTGCATGAACTTGCATTTATCACTGACCTATTTGGTAAATAAACAAGAAAAACATATAGTACAGATGTCTGAAACCTACACGCACTTTTGCAGTAGATGCTTAAGAAAGCTGCAATTATTGTTTCTTTGATACTTGAGGTATGTGTGGTAGACTAAGGCCCATCTCGATACCCTTATAACTAAAATAAACAGAAGAAATTTTTGCAGACTCGATAAAGATAGTATAAACTTACATCACTTGAATACGTTTATCTCATTCTTCTAAGGAGCGATAGAAGGATTCAGTGGAAAATTTACCGCCCAGACCCAAAGTGCATGGAATGAAGAATTACAAAGACTTAGACGGTGATACGCCCATAAGAAAACACTTCAGCAAGGTGAGCCCTAATTTTATTAAGGGTTCGCGCATAACTAGCGCGACACACGAAGGTGGCTAACTTTGGGAAAGGAAAACACACGCGCCATTCAACGCGTTTATTTTGTGCTGTTGTATTTTTATTTGCCGATTGAGGATGACACTATGCTGTTTCTTTTATAATATAATGCGTTCAGCAAAGGCCGTTAGCTTTTTGTGTTATCTGCGTTTTGTCGGATCCTAATAACGTACCTGTGGCAGACAGACTTCTTTTTTTTCATTAGGAGCCCTATATCTTGTGGCGTGACCTAATAAGAAGGAGGCTGCTAAGGAGGAAGAAGTAGTAGAAAAATAGTGCAGACGTATCAATAAAAAACCATGAGTTTAATAACTATCCTTTAGAAACTTCCTGTTGACCTTCCATGCCACAGCATAAATCTTTCCTCAAGCACCCGAGCAGTAACACAACCCGTCCTTTTTTATGTTAGCCGCCAGTTGGCTGGACCCCAATTTATTTAATTGCGTCATTTTATACGTACGCAGCCGAAGCGTTATATTCCGTGTATTAGACCACTGTTAGCTCTTTGTTTCTGTGTGTTCACAGAAAAATTTCTTCCACCCTTTGTTTTTGCGATCCCCTTCTACCAAGTGTAAGGCGGCAAACAAAAGGTAACTACTGTGACTTTTCTAACTTTGTCATTTCGGAGCTTGCTCGGTTCCTAAAAGATTAAAGTTTGTTACGCTCGCGCCTTGCCAGGCGACCGCCGTCGTGTACACCAATGCTGCCAGTTTACACCCCTCCGGTCGCCGTTGAAGGTCACCGCTCCCGTCGCCTTTGTGGTAATTCCAACAATGCTCACCAGCAGGTGGGCCGACACCCAGGGCGGTGGTCCCGAGGTGGGCCGCCACCCGGAGAAAAACCAGGCAATGGTAGAGTGTATGTCAGAGGACATTCAGGAGTTAGGAGGAGAGTGTGAGATAATTATACTAGGAAATATGAATGCGCACATAGAAGATATAGATGATTAAATCGACCCGACAGGCTAAATGATCATGGATATTTGTGAAAGGCTTGATTTGATCATTTGCAACAGTAGCGAGAAGTGTGAAGGGCAAATAACATGGGAGGTAGGAAGGCTCCAGTCGACGATAGATTACGCACTGATGTCACATAGGATCTATGATAAGCTCAGGGAAATTCACGTAGATGAAGGTGGCTCCAGAAGTTTGGGTAGTTATCACAAACTTATCAAGCGAAGTTTTGTAAGAGCAGTGAAAGTGGGAAGGAGACAAGGTGAGCAACTACAGGAAAATTTTTATTCAGAAAATGGCAGCATATCCACGGAGTGAATGATGGAGAGTGGGGCGAAGCATTCGTCCGTCCGTGCGTCCGTCTGTGTGACCGTCCATGCGTCTGTTCGTGCGCGCGTCCCTGCGTTCGTTCATGCATCCGCTCTGCGTCCGTTCATGCGTCCATCCATGCATCTGTCTGTGTGTCTGTTCGTCCATCTATTCAACACTCCAAGATCCACCATCTCGCATCTTTTTATCATATATTCCCCATATAGAAGCACCGCCATTCAGTGGACATTCCAAGGACTAAACGAGAGGTGGCACACGCACACTTTCTTACGGCTTGCGCTTCGGGTCTACTTCCCACCTTCAACAACCTTGTGTTGATGGTATATACTAGTTCACGGTACTCATGGCACGGCGGCCCAATGCTTGCTAAACCTTTCTAAAACTAAGGAGGTTACGCCCAGCGAGTATAACGTAGCAACCTTTTCCTGCCCAATAGTGCTCAATGTACATGCCAGTGGCTGCTAATGTAAAATGAGAGACAGGAGGATTCAGCTTTTAAATTCTTACGGCTTGCGCTTCGTATATGCTTCCCCCCTTTAACCACCTAAAATTCATTCATGGTATATACTAGTTCATTGTATTCATGGCCCTGCAGCTCAACGCTCGCTAAACCTTTCTAAAACTAAGGAGGTTACACCCAGCGAGTATAATGTAGCAACCCTTTCTTGTCCGATAGTGCTCAATGTACATGCCAATAGCTGATAACGGGATCGCAGCGTGCGCGTTGACTAAAAGCCGAATGCTCCTGTCTCTCATTCCCCATTAGCAGCCATTGGCATGTACATTGAGCACTATTTTTTATTGGTAAACAACGCACAGAAGAAATCTCTCACCGGCACCACCTTGGAAGTCAAATGTTATACCTATTTCGGGTATGTGCCACTGGTGGTTACGTACAACGAGGGACGCCCAAGCCACGCCATAAGGCGCTTCGCCCCTAAAAGGCAAATTGAAATAGCCACTAAACAAATTTGGAAAGTAATCACTGAGGATAATAAAACAGCGCGGACATACACGAAACTAATTAGACTGTTTGAGCTAGAGCTTGCTAGGGTGCTTGACAAGTCACCGCGGAAAAGAAAACAAAAACCCAAAGGTTGGCTGGATGAGGAAGTTAAGAGAGCCATATCAATACGTCAGGAAGCCTCTAGGGAGCACAGACATGCTAATCAGCGGGGTGAACCGACAGCTTATATTGAAAGAAAATGGGAAATGTTTCTAAGCTGTAGAAGGGATTCATCCCTTCTGAACAATGGAAAGATTAGAAGAAATGGAGCTCAGTGGCTGGCAGAAGTACATAAAAAAGATAGAAAGGCAGCTGCAATATTTTGGAACCATCTAAACTACCGAAGAAATGAGACGAGCCTAGAGCAGAGGTTTATAACTACAGCTCAAGGTGCTAGGCTAGAAGAGGACGAAGCTATTGAATATATAAGAACAACGGTGAGAGAAAATTTTCAACAAAGAAGTACTTTATGCAACACAACAGACAAGGATGAATCAAGTGGTGCAATGCTCCATTTTCACAACGAGAGTGGGAAAGGGCTGAGAAAAGGGTTCCTAGTAGCACATCGACAGGCCCAGATGGCATTCCAGTTATGCTGATAAAGACATTAAGTCCAAAGTTTAAGCAGGCTTAGAGAGAGGCAGTGAGCAAAATAATAATTGATGATGAAGTTCCCGATGGATTGAAACTTAGCAGGATGAGCATGATCTGTAAAGGAAAGGGGGACAAACTGACATAAACAACTACCGTTCTATAACAGTGACATCAGTGGTCTACAGGCTGGCGATGCAGATTATAAAAGAAAGACTGCAGGCATGGATAGAGGATGAGAGGGGTGTTTTCGGGAAACTGCAGAATGGGTTTCGGAAACACAGGAGGTTGGAAGACAATCTGTTCTCACTGACGCAGCGTATCGACATAGCAGAAAAGGACCCTGTTGCTAGCATCTTTGGATATCAAGGCAGCGCACGATAGCATGGTTAATGAAGAATTGAGGGGAATACTGGACACACTAGGCGTGGAAGGTGTAGTCACTAATCTTATAAAGGACATCTATAAAGGTAACAAGGTAGTTATAAAGTGATAAAAACAGGTATCCAAGCCTGCAGAGGTAAAACGGCGGCTTATGCAGGGGTGTCCCCTGTCACTCTTATTATTCATGATGTACCTACAAGGATTAGAGGCCAAATTAGAGGGAAGTAGACTGGGCTTCCACCTCTCTTTCGTCAAAGAAAAACTCATTGAACGGGCACTACCAGCATTGATGTACGCAGATGATATAGTGCTAATGGCGGACAGCAAGGCAGATTTCTAGAGATTGGGGGACATCTGTGGTAATGAGGGAGATAGGTTAGATTTCAGATTGAGTAAGGAATAATCAGCAGTCATGGTTTTTAATGACAATGAAGGTAGTGAGATTAGAATACAGAAGGTCACGCTAGAGATCACAGATGAATACAAATATCTGGGCGTATAAATAAGCAGTGGGGCCGAGTATCTAAGGGAACACGAAATATACGTGACGACTAAAGGTAACAGGAATGCAGCGGTAATGAAAAACAGGACACTGTTAAATTACAATAGGTATGATGTTGTGAGAGGATTTTGGAAAGGGATCCTGGTCTGACGTTTGGCAATGCGGTCTTGTGCATGAGGTCAGAAGTTCAAACATGATTAAAATTAAGCAATGTGGAATAGGTAGGCTTGGTTTAGGAGCTCACGGGAATACACCAAATCAGGGAGTACAAGGTGATATGGGATGGACATCATTTGAGGGCAGGGAAGCTAGCAGCAAGATAAATTTGAGAAGCGATTGAGAGAAATGAAGGAGGAGCGTTGAGCTAGGAAGGTTTTCAGCTACTTGTACATGAAGAATGTCGATACAAAATGGAGGAAGCGAACCAGGAAGTTGACTGGTAAATACATAGAAAACAGCAGGTGGCCAAACCAAAAAGAACTGTCGGTTAAGAAGAAAGTGAAGGAAACGGAGACTCATATGTGGAAAATGGGCATGATTAAGAAGTCCGCACTAGAAATCTATCGAACTTTTAAGCAGCAAATTGCCAAGGAAAGGATCTATGATAATACTCGGGGTAGTTCTCTACTGTTTGAGGCAAGGACGGGAGTACTGCGAACCAAGACATATCGGGCCAAATACGAAGGGGTAGACACAGTATGCAGTGTGTGTGGAGAGGAAGATGAAACTGCCGAACACTTGATAATGTTCTCTAAAGAGCATCACCCTATAGTTCAGGATCATGACGCAGAGTTTTTCAAAGCACTAGGGTTTAGGGACAGGGAGGGCTAAATATACTTTAAGCGGGTAGAATTAACTAGAAGGAGGTTATCTGATTGGTGGCTAAAGTCAAGGCACGGGTGAAAATTAAACCCTTCACTCCAAAGTACGAACCCTCAACCTCACTAAAGAAAAAAATTATTTTTTGGTTCATTAAGTATTACGGCTTGGTGGCGCTAGCCACCGCGGGATTTAAAGTGTACAGCCATATCCATGCGTCCATCCATGTCGGTTTTCCATGGCCGACGTACTCACCTCCTTGCCACTATGTCCAGTTCGTTTCCGTGGCTTCATAGCAAATTCCTGCAGTGAGTGATGCGCCCGGGTACCTATATTCTGCTAAGCCCCCTTACCTGCTTCCTCTTTTACTCTCAATCTCGTTGAGGAACGCCTGAGAGCTCCACGTCTCTCATTTATGAGCATTAGACATATTTCACTCGCGGAAGCGGTCAGTGTGGCATGAAAGGTCCGGTGGCTAACGTACCGATCAACGTAGCCAATACCGTGCACTGCCGGTCACGGAACGTTCACGACAACGCTACCTTTAACGTGCACATCCTGCGCCGGCTCGTTAACACACCTTCCTACAGAAATGCATGGTTGCGCTAGAAAACGTCCCTTACCCATTCGTGCAAGCTCTTCTAACATCATTCACTTTTGGGATATGGCGGTGGTTTTGTCGCTTCTCTTTTTCTTATAGGTGAGTGTACGTGACCAAACGGAAATGTCAAAGAGGCGGTATCTGTCAGAAAGAGAGCTTGCACAGTGCAATGCTTTCGTTAGCCTCACTCGGAGTGGATAAAAGGCAAATGCATTTGGATCAAAGTCAACTTCTAAATGCCGATATACAGTTTCATGTCAGCGCATGTTAAAAAAAAAACTGGATAGTAAAATATTTTAGAAGCCTTAAAATACGGCATACCTCTCAGACGCTTCCTCTTTCTAACCTTCAAACTCGTGATAGTATTGTGAATCCTCGCAAGCAGTTGTCTGAATCTCCTTCCCAATCCGAAAGAAGCAATAGTCATTGAATGGTCGCTAAATGTGTAACTTTTCTTTTTTAAAGAACGCAATCAATGGCAAGAAGACGACGCTGCACAACTTGCGAGGCACTGAACTCTTCAGGCACGAAAATTGTGTTCTAACGCACACTAACACTTAAAAACTATTCCTAATATACTCCTTATTTCTAGAATAAGTATATGTCACCATGGAAATGACAGCTTGCTACCTTTCTTCATCCGTGGGTCAGTAAAATGTTGATTCGTAGAGGTAATCAAGTGCTTTAAAAATAGTTAACGTCTTTCAGTCCCCTATTTCATAGCATATCATGTTGACCCTGTAAACGCGAAGTTCACACATAAAAATAATGATGAAAAGAATTAAAAAGGCCACAATCATTCTTTTATTCCGCAATCAAAGACATTCATAAATAAAAGTAGAGGAGCTGTTGTGACCTGCGCCTTGGCTTATGAGGGGGCGGCGTTTTCTGATCCTCAAAAAAGTCACCGAAGGGTGGCGGCTTGTGTCCGCATGTATTGCCGGAAAGCGAGGCACCGTGCCGTGAGTTGCTGAAGTCTCTCATGAGACGACGACAAATATTTACGTAGTAGCAACATCTTACTTAGAAGAGACAGCTGTGGCAGCCGCGATTCACCCCGCTAATTAAGCGAGCAGTTCGGCGGATCTTTTTGAGCTTGGTTGCGTTGGCCCTTTTTATGTATGGTGTCGTGAAATCAGGACGTCTCACTCAGCGGCATAAATACAACAAGGAAAAGCCGCATTGGTGCCACAGTGCAGTTCAGTGACCACGCCTATAAAATGGAAGTGTACTAGACCATGTATGGACGTCCACTCTCACAGGTTGTGTGTGACACGTAATCGGAACGTGATATCTACACGCGTTCCCCCATCTAGGGATGTGGGGAGAACGTACCTTTTATATTGAGCAACCCGACTCATTCGAAATCTCGGCACGTAAGAAAGGACTCGCCATGTACGAGTGCTGATCATGTATATGATGTAAATAAGCCCTCTGTTAGGTTCACCTTCCTCCTGCATCGACATATTCAACCCGGATCTCCGGTGCCTGCAAAGGCCAGTCGAGACAACTAGGCGGCAGCGTTGGCATCAGACTGTGCGACAAAGAGTGACATGAACCGGAAGTCAGCCGAAAGCTCTAGCTCTGTAGTTTGGCGGGATGGGCGCAGCGTACTACGACCGCCCGTAATGAGGTAAGTGCCTGGCTTTGTGCTTTAGATGTATCAAGTCGTTTAGCCTAGACCCTTTAAAAGATAAATAAAGAACAACTGCATAGCACCTGTGGTTGTTATTTAAGCAAAGAACAGCACTCGGCGATTGACTGAGCAAGCTATGGAAACAGGATAGGCCAGACAATCCTGTAGGAACTTGTGTGAGGTTTTTGGTAGTTATGAGGGTACGTTTCGGGGAAGTTTTGGGAAGTTGGAGTGAACATAGGAGTGGAAAAGAAATAAAAAATTGTAATGAGGAAGGTTGGTCCCGTGGAGATGCTTGGGTGGTTAGGAATTTGGCCTTCGCTGTTGGATTTGTAGGGCTTCAATTTCTTCAGACCCAGAATGAAAATGCTGGTGGGTTTGTGTTTTATCACAGCTGAACCATAGAAAAGTAGTCGCCATGGACTTCATGAAAGTGATAAGAGATAGCCTGTTTGACTTATGTTGGCCCTCAATATACAAGTAAATGAGGATGCTCCTACATCTGAAATCCGTGAAAGAATAGTTGAATGTAACAATAAGGATTACATTGAGTACTTCAGAGACAGGATTTTATTTGAAAAGGTGCGGATAGAGTGCAAGATGAAGACACAACAGCAAGAGGAAGTACAGTTGGCAGATAGAAAAGAAAAAGACAGGAAGACGATGCAAGCATTACATAAGGAGTATGAAAGGTTAAAACTTGGGCATGCGTGAAAGATAAATTCAAGATGTGCGGCTCCAGCAAGTGCGGTTCAAGCTACGTGCGTGCAGACTTGGTGAAAACTTCAAACGTTCCCTTGAGTCTTTCGAGCGTGTTTGCGCATAGGTTGGAACGATATATGACTTTTGGTGTGTTGGTTTATTATGCGTTTTTTCAAGTGACGTGACCTGTGTATTGGCTCGCGTTTGAAATGATAAGTTCGAGACAAACGAAGTCGCCAAAGCAGGGTTATTCAGTCGCTTCGGCATTTCAACTGAGAAAAAAATAAGATAACGATTGGAAAACACAGCAAGGTGATCTAAGAAATGGCTGAAGAGAAGGAAAGGATCAAACGCCACTGTGAAAGACTAGAACGCGGGTTGGACGTGAAGCAGAGGCATCGTCAGTCAGTACAGCTAGCGCACGAGAAGTGCGAGGTACAGATGAATGCAAGGCAAATCGGAGCCGTAGACAAGGCTAGCACATGCATTGGTAGCAGTAGCTTCACGAATGAACCGAGGTTGACAGCTGCGAAAGAAGCTATGCTAAAAAGAGAAGCCGACAAAGGCCAGAGTAAATGTGGCAAGGTGCTGTGCCAGGAGAGGTCTTGGAAAATAGCTAAAATAGTTGTAGATCACCGGGAACAGGCACAAAGTGAGAACGTCTGATTTCGAATCTTTCCTGTGGAGTCCAAGAAGATTTCAACCCGCTAGACAAGAAAACTAGCATTAGGGCAGGAGAGTGTGAGGAAGTAGTGCAGGGTAGAGTAGTTGTGGACAGCACTCAGGCGTTTGAGCGTAGTTCACGTGAGAGTATCATAAGAGTTGATTCTGCATGCGGTGTCCAAGAGGATTTTGATCCCTTCTCAGGAACATGGGAGTGAATTGAGGAGATGAAGCTACAATGGAGATCTGTAATTACAATGCAGTTGTAGGCCGCTCCCTAAAAAGCGAGTCAGGTTGTTCGAAAGAAAACGGTTGCACTCTTA
>NW_023607996.1:0-26155 GCF_013339725.1 Rhipicephalus microplus | reverse complement strand
ATTGGCTGGAAATGGTTGCACCACGAGAAAATGGCCAATGAAAACAACGAAAAGACGGAGCCGATGTGGAGAGCGTCTGCTCCCAATCGCGTCTGCTTCTCCTGCCATTCAACTCCACTCTTTTCTAACTAAATATTATTCCTATCGCAAATATGATCGTCTTCAACTTAGCTGTAGTTGCCTACTACCTGGTACATATCCGGATATTTTATGTATTGTAGGAAATAAAATTACGACTTTCTCTAGTAATACACGCTCTCGTTTTCAAAACAATAACTTATTGCCCAATACGCGCACTAATTACGGTCTAAAACAGCAAGCTTCTCCACTATCAAGGTATGAAACACTCTGCTTTTAGAGACTAAAACCTCCCTGTATAAATGCTGTTTAAAACATCAGTTCGCCTTTATCTGAGTCCTTCTTAAACCTTTAATTGATTGTACGTGTAGTTACTGTCATTGCCTTGTTGTCATACAATTTCATGTGTTTTAAATCCATTCTATTGCTTTCTTTTTCTTCGGAAATATTTGTTAGTTGTTTTCGTAGTGATTGCTTCATTTGCACTGTATTTGCTTCACTTTTTTATTTCCTCTTTTCTGGTACTTCACTGTCAAATATTACTGATATTATGCATACCAAAATGCCCCTTATATTTTGCCGCATAATTACGCTTCTTTTACGCGACGATCCTCTTGTTTTATTTTTTCTTTATGTATTTTTAACAACAAATACAATTGCAGAAAGAAACCTCTTTCGGTATACTCTCCCCTATATGTACCTCCCACCCAATTACGCTCAATAAACTGAAACTGAAACGGCGTCTCTTCTCCGTAACATTACATGCCTGCACCTGCGTCACGGCTAGGAATTTTCGTATTCTACGTACCCACCATCTTGGGGGACGCCTCGTGGCAGTGAAAGCCCGAAAGCGTACGTGCGATCACCGTCTGGGTGTGCACTATATTTGAGTGCTGAACCGCAGGGAAACAAAGAAGGGACAGCATCTTCGAATGCAGCTCTTCCGCCTGCCAAAGGTCATCCTGAATCAGAGCGGCGGACGAGAATGCTAAGCGCAAAGTGGCTCAGTTTGTAGCTGGTACGTATCAGGCGCGTTGATCTCAACCCCAACCATGTTGAAATCAGAGATTGTAGCACCCACTTTGCAAACCGTTCTTTGATAAAAGAAAATGTGGGGAGAACGCATTCTCCCCGCATTTGCGGGGAGAATGTGCAAGAAAATGGAACAACATACATTTGTAGGCAGCCCATCTAATCTGTGGGACAAGACGAATCCCAATTGGGCACCGACACTTCTTCTCGGATACGTCGCGCGTCACGAAGACCATGCACGCTACGACCGCGTGAAAGCCCGGCGCCTACGAAAAGATCAGGACGATATGGCTGCAGCAGCCGCGTTCTAGATCTGCACGGGGATCGGCGACTCAGTGGAAGGCCAGCTCTCCGCGAGAAGACCAAAGCCGCGCGGGCAAAAGTGATCCTGGCCAGCCCCAGCGAGAATGGATGCCGTATGGACGAAAAAGAGCCTGTTTGTAGCCTTCTAGAAATATCGTGAACTTGTGACGTTCATTTAGTTGTAGGCCGCTCTGCTTGTCAAGAGGAGCAATGTTTTTACAAGGCATCATTTCATAAATTCTGATGTGAACATGCTATGTGTTTTTTTCAGGAATCACTGTGCAGGCAGACCTAAGATCTGTAAATTTCCAAGCTTTGAAATCACAATGCCTTGCACTCAGTGGAGGCCTGTATGCTGCACGCAGTGAAAACGAACAGTTGCAGCTGTCAAAATCAGTAATTCAAAGATGTGAGAGAAAGCTTTTTTTTCCGAAGGAATTCCCAACTTTGTACAGTTAAACGCTTGTTTGAGGCTGTCACGGACGGCCATTTTTGGCGACACCGCATCACGGCAATTAACGGGCGCCGTACTCCCCGACTGACCGTGAGAAACGGCGGCGCATGAAAGGGAGCCGAGAAGGGCAAAATGGGGTGCTCTTCTTAGAACGTCGCCGCCGACGGTTAATTCTTTTGTAACTGTGGCGCGTCTGCAAGGTCGTAGAAGGCCGCGGTATACCCCGAACATTAGACTGCGAGCCGTTCCCACGGGGAAAAGCGTGGGAAACGCTCTGGTGGCCAAGCAGTATGACAACAACCCGACAGGTTGTCACTCTCGCTAGTTGCGGCCCCTCTCCCAATTAAAAAGGAGTGGGGTCAAAATATTTTTGGGGCGGAGTTTCCCCTCAATCAAACGCGCATGATGGACCCAGGTAGAGGTCTCTGTCCCCGGAAGAGAGCGAGGAGACATGAGGGGGATTTAAGCACAGGATTTTGCCCTGCTAGGCAGACTAGTCGCTGACCAAGATGGTGTAGAAACAGATCAACAAGCATCTCTTCTAGAAGTTTTTAGTGTGGCTCTGTATCGGCTGGCCACCTAAACTTAGCCGTTCGTCTAGTTGTGACGCGATATTAACGTCTGCAACGTAGACATCGGGACTTCGCCTCGAGTTAGCTCAACCTGCTCGAAGTCACCTGCAAGCACTAGCCTCCCGGAGCCACCAGCGTTGCAACACCGCCGACATCGCAGTCGTGCCAGAACTCTCTTCGACTTCTCGCATCCGATCGTCGGGGACACAACGCTGCCGGTCATCACACGTATGCCTTCACCTGTTTATATCTTCGAACTTTCTCCTCCGTCGTTCTATTCTTGTTAGTTGTGTAGTTTGTAATAGTTCTCTCTCGTAAGCTGATTTTGTTTCTGTTATATATTTCTTTAGTTGTATTAAGTGTCGATGTATTTTGTTAGTTGTATTGAAGTGTTGTATTAGATCCCGTGTGCTGCAATATCATTAGAGTAAAGTTGTTTTGTTTTCTCACGTCTCTGATCTCTTCACTGTCTCTGCTTGCGTACGGAACGAACCAACCTGCTGTCATTCCCGTCGCCGACTTCGCGCTGGCGACGCTAGAGTGGCAGCTTGTAACGAAACTGGCGTCCGCGAGACAGGACGTTCCGTACAAGAGTAAGACGGTGAGGGGTGAACGAGAACCGTGCGGACAGCGTGGTGATAGAGCCGCACAGTTGAAGCGGTTGCAGCCTGCATAAGATTGCGCTGGTTTTATAGTGGCATTATAGTGACAGTTTGCAGTATGGAGTGTATGAATTTGGATAAGTGGATCGCGCACGGTAAACAGTTAGGCCTCGAGGGCGCCGATCTGAGACAATGGGTTAAGGGCAGCAGGAACAGGCGTTAGCCAGAGAAGAGCGGGCACTGGCCCGGGAGGAAAAAGAAAGGGAGAGAGAACGCGAAGAAATGAGAGAGAACGCGAAGAAAAGGAAAGAAAGCGTTGAAAAGGAGAAAACGAGAAGCGGCAAGGGAAGCGGCTAGGGAAGCCGGAGAACGGGAAGTGCAGTTACTGCAATTAAGATTCGCCTCAGTGAGAGTAGCAGGGTGAGCGGATCCAGCAGTGAGCACGGCGATGCCGGGGAGGAGCCGAGTTTGAGAATACACGCAGGTAGACTGCTCGTCACCTTTGACGAAGGAAGGGACGACTTAGATGCGTTTATACGCCGGTTTGAGAGCATCGCCAGAGGGCAAAGTGGCCTGAAAGCCAATGGGTGACGGCGCTTTCGACATGTCTTACAGGAGAGGCGCTAAGTGTTTATGGCAGGCTACCGCCTGCAGATGCAGCGGACTACACCAAGGCTAAAACCGCCCTCCTGAAGCTCTTTCGATTCACGGCAGATGGGTTCCGAGACAAGTTTAATAAGGAGAGGCCAGTAGGGGGTGAAACAGCAACACAGTACGCGGCCCGTTTAAGACATTACTTCGATAGATGGGTTGAGCTGTCCAAAACTGAGACAGAATTCGAGTCCCTTCGAGCATTGTTGATTAGAGAGAGGTTTTTGCATGGATGTGGTCCGAACTTGGCATTATATTTGAAAGAAAGGAGGGCGGAATCTCTGGAAGACATGCTTGAGCTGGCAGACCAGTTTTTGGAAGCTCAGGGTGGAGCAAGCCTAGCGAAAACAAGGAAAGATGGTCCCATAACGGACGAAAAGGGGAAATACGAAAAGGGCAACAGCCACTCACCACTACCACGGTGCTATATTTGCAATCGTGGGAATCACCCACGCACTTGTCGCAACAGACCTGCCGCTAATGTAGCCATCGTCTGCTTCAAGTGTGGGAAAAAAGGACACAGGGCAAACGACTGCCGGTCAGGAGCAAATAACTCCCTCCAGGCGTCCTGCCTCTACGCACCAAGGGAAACGCGTGAGGATCCCATATGCGACGGGTATGTCGAGCTTAGGAATGGCGAAAAAGTCCCCGTCGTCAACGCCGTAAGGGTAACACCGCCGAAAAATCTGGCCGAGAACCTACCAGTGGCCGCAGGGACCCTCCGAGGCACAGACATATCAGTGTTGCGGGATACGGGGTGCAACACAGTAATCGTGCGGAGGAAGTTGGTGAAGGAAGACGAGCTGACAGGTACAAGCAGACTCGTCTATTTGGTTGACGGAACAGCGAGGATGCTGCCCGAAGCATGGATTGAGGTTGACACCCCCTACTTTACTGGCAATCTGACAGCACTATGTCTGCAAGATCCACTGTATGACCTCATTCTGGGCAATATCGAGGGCGTAAGACCTCCTAATGATCCCAGAAAGCAGACTGAAAAACCAGTCGCGACAAAGGAGTTAAGGGAAGAGCCTGTGACAGCAGCCTATAACCCTTCCCAAGCGCAATGCACAAGCCGGGAAAATTGGCTCAAGCTGTCGGTACGACTGGGAGCCACGGGCTGTGGATTGCGCGTGAGATAGCTATGGGCTGCGAGCAGAGGGGAGATGCGACACTCAAACAGTGTTTGAGAAGATCGGCAGCAAGCCAACATGCCGAAATGAGAAGGGATCATCGAGTACAAACAAGAACAGGGACCTGCTGTACCGACAGTACACAGAGGCCAACGGACGGCTTGTACGCCAATTAGTCGTTCCCGGCTGCCACCGAGAAGCTGTGCTTAAAACGGCACACGATGGTATAATGGCAGGGACACTTGGCACGCAGAAAACCAAGGAACTGATTTCGGAGGAGTTCTTTTGGCCAGGCATCACGCTGCGTAAAAAGGTTCGTCGCCTCATGTGACATTTGTCAAGCGCACCGTACAAAGGGCCGTGTACCACATGTTCCACTGGGGAGGGCCCCATAATCGACACCCCGTTCAAGCGAGTGGCGATCGATATAGTGGGACCAATTCACCCGCCCTCAAAGCATGGGAACCGATACATTTTGACTTTGATGGATTATGCCACCCGGTATCCAGACGCAGTGGCGCTCCCGAGTATCGAAACTGAGCGAGTGGCCGAAGCCCTGGTCGAGATGTTCTCCCGATTTGGCGTCCCCCGCGAGGTACTGAGCGACCGTGGCACGAACTTCACATCGGACCTGATGAAAGAAGTAGCGCGGCTCTTTTCCGTGCGCCAGCTCCACACCACCCCATATCACCCCATGGCGAATGGCTTGGTGGAAAAATTCAATGGCACCTTAAAATTATTGTTGAAGCGCATGTGCGCCGAAAAACCGAGAGATTGGGACCGCTACCTGGCACCTCTCCTCTTTGCCTATAGGGAGGTTCCGCAGGCCAGTATGGGGTTTTCACCCTTCGAGCTTCTCTACGGCCGCCATGTGAGGGGACCCTTGGCGATACTGAAGGGAGCTGTGGACGAACGCCGACTTGACTGAAGAAGCTAAGACGACGTACCAGCCTGTCTTCGACCTTCGGAACCCGTTTGGAGGAACAGTGGCCGACTGGCACACGAGGAGTTGGAAAAAGCCGGAGCACGGTACACGAAGCTGTACAATCGAAAGGCGAAGGAGCGGAGTTTCAACCCCGGAGACAAGGGGTTTACTTCAAGATTTTACTTCCAACCGACACGAACAAGGTGCTGCTGCAATGGAAGGGCCCTTTTGAAGTCCGGGAAAGAAGGAGAAGCTGACTACGCCGTAGACACGGCTGGCGCAGAAAATTTTCCACGCAAACTTACTAAAAGATACGAGGAGAGGGACAGCCCCTCCACCAAGGTGTGCAACGTGACATTTGGTGTGTGGAATCGAGCGAGGACGAGAATATTCCAACGCTCACTGGCTGAAAGTAGAAGGGGAAAGAAGACGTGAAGCTCTCCGACCAACTGACGTTCAGCAGATCGGACAGCTGCAAGAATTGTCAGGGAGCACGCTCGTATTTTCTCGGATGTCCCGGGCAAACTGACTGGGTCCACTGCGACCCTCGAACTCACCACGAGTAACCCGTCCACGTGAAACAATACCCTCTTCCCTTTGCAACGCGGGAAGGTGTAGAGAAAGAGATACGGGAGATGGAGAAGGAGAAGCTCGGCATCATTGAGAAATCAGAGTCACCTTATAATTCGCCAGTCATTTTGGTAAAGAAACCCGACGGGACAAATCGACTGTGTATCGATTTTCGACGCCTGAACAACGTTCTGGTGGCCGACTCCGAACCTATGACAAGAACTGACGCGTTGTTTGCTACAGTGGGAAAGAAGAAGTATTTCTCGAAGCTCGACTTCGTGAAGGGCTATTGGCAGATACCGCTGACCGAAGAGTCCAAAGCGAAGACGGCCTTCTCGACGACATCGGGACTATATCAGTTCCGCTTCATGCCATTCGGCATCAAGACAGCGCCTGCAGTATTTGCCATGTTTATGCGGAAGGTTGCAGAAGGTATACCCGGTGTGGACCACTACTACGATGATGTACTGGTAGCCACCGAGACATGGGAAGAGCACCTGAGGTCTCTGGGACTGCTTTTTGAGCGCATACAGAGGGCCGGGCTTACAGTGCGCCCCAGTAAATGCGAACTTGGTGTAGAAGAAATTGACTTCTTGGGACACCGAGTTGGCAGGGGCAGATTGCAACCACTGGGGAAAACACTCGACAAGCTCGAAGCTGCACCACGTCTTCAACCAAGCGACAAGTGCGCGCCTTCCTCGGTTTGACCGGGTACTATCGGGAATTTATCCCGAATTACGCAGAAGTCAGCGCTCCCCTTACAGATTTAACTCGGAAGGGCGAAGCTAACTCGGTGAAATGGACAGCAGCCCACGAGGAGGCTTTTCGAAGTCTCAAACAACATGTCTCGACGGAGCCGATACTACGGCTACCAGATTTGCACCAACCATTCGTACTTCAAACGGACGCATCGGACACAAGTCTCGGATCCGTGCTCATGCAGGCCCACGAAGGCAAACTCCACCCCACAGCTTATGCCAGCCGAAAGCTGCTTCCACGGGAGGCTTCCTATAGTACCATCGAACGCGAATGTCTCGCGTTGGTATGGGGAATTCAGAAATTCTCCATGTACTTATATGGAGTACATTTTTGTGTCCAGACAGACACCAGCCTCCAAGTTATATCCAACAGGCGAAACAGCTGAACGCTCGAGTACTTCGATGGAGTTTACTACTCCAAGAGTACCAGTTCACCATTACGCATATTAAGGGTAGCGAAACGTGGGGAGCCGATTACTTGAGCCGGATATAGTTCTTGAGGTCTATGAGCATGTTCTTTTTTTCCTTCCGTCGGTTGTTTTCTGTTTGTATGTACGTATTTCATTGTATAAGAAGTGTATTTGAGTTATTTCTTTTTGCTTGGTGTATTGGTTGTTTTTACTTGCTGTAATGCACATTGAAGGATTGCACTACAGTAGAGGAGCGCACCTGTTCCGTTTTGTTTCGTAGTATACATTCGTGCAGTGTATGCTGTATTGATGGCTGCCGTACATGGCTATTTCCTCTTCTTGTTTGTATTGCGCCTTGATATTGTTGCGTGTAACTGAAGCTGGCACTCTAACAATTTGTTTGTTTTTTCTTTTGTTGTTACTTTGATGCACTCTGCCTAGTTATGTTGTGTATGAGAGGGACAGCCCTCATGTCTCCCTTGTTGGTGTGTTTTGTTCCTTGTTGTCGAAAAAATTCCCCTCCCTGTGAACAAATGTTATTAATAACATTCTGAAAGTGGGGGGCAATGTCACGGACGGCCATTTTTGGCGACACCGCGTCACGGCAAGCAACGGGCGCCGTACTCCCCGACTGACCGTGAGAAACGGCGGCGCATGAAAGGGAGCCGAGAAGGGCAAAATGGGGTGCTCTTCTTAGAACGTCGCCGCCGACGGTTAATCCTTTTGTAACTGTGGCGGCGTCTGCAAGGTCGTAGAAGGCCGCGGTATACCCCGAACAAGGATTAGACTACGAGACGCCCCGGCTGAGAGCTAAATGGTTGACCGTTCCCACGGGGAAAAGCGTGGGAAACACTCTGGTGGCCAAGCCGTATGACAACAACCCGACAGGTTGTCACTCTCGCTACTTGCGGCCCCTCTCCCAATTAAAAAAAGGGGTGGGGTCAAAATATTTTTGGGGCGGAGTTTCCCCTCAATTAAACGCGCATGATTGGACCCAGGTAGAGGTCTCTTGTCCCCAAGGAAGAGAGCGAGGATACACGAGGGGATTTAAGCGCAGGATTTTGCCCTGCTAGGCAGACTAGTCGCTGACCAAGATGGTGTAGAAACAGATCAACAAGCATCTCTTCTAGAAGTTTTTAGTGTGGCTCTGTATCGGCTGGCCACCTAAACTTAGCCGTTCGTCTAGTTGTGACGCGATATTAACGTCTGGAACGTAGACATCGGGACTTCGCCTCGAGTTAGCTCAACCTGCTCGAAGTCACCTGCAAGCACTAGCCTCCCGGAGCCACCAGCGTTGCAACACCGCCGACATCGCAGTCGTGCCAGAACTCTCTTCGACTTCTCGCATCCGATCGTCGGGGACACAACGCTGCCGGTCATCACACGTATGCCTTCACCTGTTTATATCTTCGAACTTTCTCCTCCGTCGTTCTATTCTTGTTAGTTTGTGTAGTTTGTAATAGTTCTCTCTCGTAAGCTGATTTATTGTTTCTGTTATATATTTCTTTAGTTGTATTAAGTGTCGATGTATTTTGTTAGTTGTATTGAAGTGTTGTATTAGATCCCGTGTGCTGCAATATCAATAGAGTAAAGTTTGTTTTGTTTTCTCACGTCTCTGATCTCTTCACTGTCTCTGCTTGCGTACGGAACGAACCAACCTGCTGTCATTCCCGTCGCCGACTTCGCGCTGGCGACGCTAGAGTGGCAGCTTGTAACAGAGGCTCTTGAATCCTATTTGTCACACAATGTAAAGAATGCACCGTTGAAGTTTCAGAAGTTCATTTCATTTTACAGCGAAAGCTGTTACGAGATCACAACTCGGGTATCGCGCAGCGCTGTAGTTGTCCGCCGCCGCCGCTGGTGTCCGTTACCACATCTTGCGAAATTCGAATAAGAAAAATGGCATAGCTCACGTACAGTGGTAATCGATGATAAGTGAAGTACGAATGAGAAATGTTGATATCACTTGAAAATCAGCACAACGTTACGAGGTGAAGGTAAATGATGCCGCACATGCCTTCCGTGGCACGGTTATCATGTTTGAATGTGTCGTCTACCTTCAGCATCTATTGACCTCACGTGATACCAAGCTTATTATTAGTGGAGCTAGAGAAGCAGCCGCGAGCACGCTATGAACGTGGTAAGTTGTCATGTTCTTGCATCACACGCGTGTCGTGATTATCATGTTTGCACCGGTCATATATTTCACACTCCATTGACGTCACATAACACCAAATTTGGTATATGTGGAGCTAGCAGAATGGCCGCGAGGGCATCATGAAGGGCCCAATATACTCCAATGTATACCGTTGACTTGCGCATGCTGGGCACAGCGACGCTACGTTAGCAAAACGCGAGCACTCTATAGTCTGGCGCCAGGCGCGACTAGCGTCCGTCGGCGCAAAATTCGACATGCTGCACTTCGCGGGGATACGTTACCCAGACAACACTGCGTCTTCCTATTTTCGTAATGGAGGGACACTGGACGCGCTGAAACGTGCATGCGTCAAAGCAACGCAGCGCGGCGCATGCCTGTGAGTATATAGCAGTAGCAGCGCCTGGCGTTGAAACGCCGGCGTGACGCGACGAAATGAACGCCGACGAGCACGCGCACCGTGTCACGTCGAAATGTATTGGCTCCTTGATTGTGGCATGTAGTCATGTTCTCATATGACACATATCTCATGAATATAAATTTTGCACCAGTCACACATCTTCGTCATCCGTTGGCGTCACTTAATACCAAATTTCGCATATGTGAAACTATAGCGAAATGGCCGCGAGCGAATCATCAGTGTGGCATGTAGTCATGTTGCAAGACACACATGTCGTGATTATCATGTTCGGATGTGTCATTCACCTATGTCGTCCGTTCGCGCAGCGTAATACCGAGTTTGGTGCATGTGAAGCTAGTGAAATGGCCGCGAGCGCATCATGAGCGTAGCATGTTATGTTTTTACATAATACTCATCACATGTTTATCCGCCCCGCCGCGGTGGTCTAGTGGCTAAGGTACTCGGCTGCTGACCCGCAGGTCGTGGGTTCGAATCCCGGCTGCGGCGGCTGCATTTCCGATGGAGGCGGAAATGTTGTAGGCCCGTGTGCTCAGATTTGGGTGCACGTTAAAGAACCCCAAGTGGTCGAAATTTCCGGAACCCTCCACTACGGCATCTCTCATAATCATATGGTGGTTTTGGGACGTTAAACCCCACATATCAATCATGTTTATCCTGTTTGTGCCAGTATTATATCTTAGTCATCCATTCACGTCCCGTAATACCAAATTTCGTATGATTGAAGCTAGTGAAATGGCCGCCAGCGCATCATGAGCGTGGCATGTAGCCATGTTGTTACATGACACGCATCTCAAGATTATCATGTTTGCACCAGTCACAGACCTTGGTCATCCATTCACGTACTGTAATATCAAATATGGTTTATGTGACGCTAACGAAACGGCCGCGAGTGCATCATGAGCGTGGCATGTAGTCATATTGTGACATGACACGCATGTCATGATTATCATGTTTGCCCCAGTCATGTTCCTTCGTCATCCATTCACGTACTGTAATATCAAATTCGGTATATGTGACGCTAACACACGGCCGCAAGCGTATCATGAGCGCGGCATGTAGTCATGTTGTTACATAACACACATGTCATAGTTTTTCTTGTTAGGATCTGTCGCTTGTGTTCGCTATTCAATCATGCCATACCATAGCAGTTTTGCAACGTGTCATGTGAACGAAACCACCACAAGAGCTGCAGAATTATGAAATCTAAATCATGACATTCATGACAACCATGTCATGATTTTCATGTCATCACTAGTAAAATATGTTCTTCGTACAGTCATGTTATGTCATGCCAAGTTTGATATTGGTACCATTATCGAAAGGGCCACGAGAGCTAAAAGTCGTAGGCGGCTAGATAGATAGATAGATAGATGAATAGATAGATAGATAGATAGATAGATAAATAGATAGATAGCTACGCTCAAAGTCACCGTAGTTCGCTAAGAAATGCTTCGCATTTAAAAATTGGCAGATCCCACGTACAGTGGCAATCGATGATATGCGAAGCACGAATGAGACATGTCTATATTTCACTTTAGAGAGAGAGATAAAGATGCAAGGAAAGGCAGGGAGGTTAACCAGACGCACATCCGGTTTGCTACCCTGCACGGGGGAAGAGATGAAGGGGAGAAAAGAGGTTGCAGAGAGATGAGAAGGTACACACAATCACGAGCACACTCGGGGAGCACACACAGTCTACAGGCGGTCGCTCAGGTTTGTTGACTTTAGGTGAAGTAGCAGTGCTTTAGTCGCTTTCTGCGCAACTGAGGCAGATGCACAACGTTACGAGGTTGAAGTAAATGATGGCGCTTAGACTTCCGTGTCATTATTATCATGTGTGGATGTGTCGTTTACCTCCATCTTCTATTCACGTCACGTCATGCGAAATTTAGTATATGTGGAACTAGCGAGACGGCCGCGATCACGCTATGAGCGTGGGATGTTGTGATGTTTTTACTTGACACGCGTGTTAGGATTATCATGTTTGCAACAGCCATACGTTTCATCATTCATTGACGTCACGTAACACCAAATTTCGTATATGTGGAGCTTGCAAAACGGCCCCGAGTGCGTCATAAAAGGCCCAATATACTCCAATGTAGCGTTGACGCGCGCGCACGCTGGGCACAGCGACGCTAAGTTAACAAAACGTGAGCACTCCATAGTGTGACGTCAGGCGCGACCAGCGTCCACCGACGTTGCCCGACGGTAACCGGCGTGAAATGAGACATGCTGTGTTTCATGCCGATGCGTTACCCTGACCACACTGCGTCTCCCTCTTTTTGTGACTGTGGGACGCCGGACGCGATCAAACGCCCATGCGTCAAAGCAGCGCGTCACGCGCCTGCGAGTATAAGGCAGGACCGGCGCTTGGCGTGGCAACACCGTCGATACATGACGTAATGAACGCCAGCGAGCACGCGCACCGTGTCACGTCGAAATGTATTGTCACCTTGACTGTGGAATGTAGTCATTTTCTCACATGACTCACATCTCATGATTATCATGTTTGCACCAGTCACATACCTTCGTGATTCATTGGCGTCACGTAATACCGAAATTGGCATATGTGAAGCCAGCGAAACGGCCGTGAGCGCATCATCAGTGTGGCATGAAGTCATATAGTTACATGACACGCATGTCGTGATTATCATGTGTGGATGTGTCACTTAGCTATATCGTCCGTTCGCGTTGCGTAATACCGCGTTTGACACATGTGCAGCTAGCAAAATGGCCGCGAGCACATCATGCGCGTAGCATCTGGCCATGTTGTTACATGACACGCATCTCATGTTTATCATGTTTGCACCAGTATCATACCTTCGTCATTCATTCACGTCCAGTAATACCAAATTTGGTATAAGTTGTAACGTCATCCTGCTGCATTCCGTGGCCGCCTGCTCCAGAGACAAGCGCCAAGACACGCGCTGTCTTGGTTTCCTTTATCAGGTTATCACGGGAGTCATGTGACCATTCTGACTGTATATATTTCATGACGAAACATTAAAGAGGGCTTTTTTTCTTGGTCACGAGGTAACGAGCGTCTGTCGATCACTCTGACGAGCTTGACACATTGCTACGGTGGATACACTTTCTCGCGCGAGAGTGATGAACACTGCGCTTTCGGTCAGAGAGTAGTCTGAAGCAGACGTTTCGGCTCGCGTGGAGGGAGTCGTTCAGTATGCGTTCTCTGACGACATGCTCGAACGCATACGCTCAGAGCAACGACGCACATTCGGGATCGTTTGCTTGCTCTGACGAGCTTGACGAGCTTGTTTGCTTTCTCTGACTCTGACGAGCTTGACATGGTGTCAGAAATGGTGCCGATGTAGCCAACTAGCGCTTCAACGGCCCCGTCAACAAGCGAGCGACTGGCAGCTGCGCCTACTAGAACAAGCCGTATCGGCAACAACGCTTCAGAATGGCGGGAATCAAGCCTCCTAAGCCCTTCGACTTCCAGAACGCAGCGGACTGGCCCGCCTGGATGGACGAATTGGACGACTACAGATTCGCGTCTGGGCTAAATGAGAAAAAAGACGAAGTTCAAGTAAGGACTCATCTCTATGCTATGGGCAGAAAGTCGAGGGAGATTCTTCGGTCGCTAAACGTAAACGACGAAGAAATGGAGGACTTCAAGCTCGTAAAGTCTAAATTTAACGACTACTTTGTCCACACTAAGAACATAGTCTACGAAAGTGCTCGCTTTAATCTACGCCGCCAACAACTGGGAGAAACAGTATACCAGTTCGCAACCGAGTTTAGCAAGTTAGCCGACAGATGCAAGTTCACAGGCATGAAGGAACGCCTAATAAGAGACCGCTTCGTAGTAGGACTACGGGACCAGGTTCTTTCGGAAGAACTGTAGATGGACCCCAAGCTAACGATGGCCAGTGCTTTGGCAAGAGCGCGTACGAGCGAAACCGTAAAGCAACAGCAAGCAGAACTAAAAGAGCATGAGGGCACAGTCCCAGAAGCTTGCGTCGCCGCAGTAATGCCCAAGAAAGCCACTGCAAAGAGCACGTCTACTCGCTGTCAGCAACCCGCTTATCATCAAAATAACTGCAGTTATTGTGCCGAACCATTTCACCCGTGAAACAAGTGTCCAGCGCAAAAAGAAACGTGCAGATTTTGCCGGAAGTTGGGCCACTATGAAAAGGCATGCCGAAAAAAGAAGCAAAGAGACACAAATCTCGATAGCATCGCCGAAGCTGATGGCAAGTTTATAGGCACGGTCGAGCAGTGTGCGAACACACAATCTGAGCATTTCGTGACGGTAAAGATAAACGACCAGACGCTCCGCTTGAAAGTAGATACGGGAGCCGAAGTGACAGTCGTCGGTGAAAATTATCCTTTTGCCTTCTCTGGAAAACGCAGCCGATCTTAAAGGACCTAGCAATACTAGCATACGTACGATCAGAAAGTTTGACGCTAAAATATCTTGGAAAGACAGCTGTTCACAACAAACCATTTACGTCGTGCAGAACTTGTGCAAGCCCTTGTTGGGACTACCAGCCATAAAAGCTCTGGGAATTGTTCGCTTCCTAGATGAATTAGACACTGCTGACAATATCGGAAGCAAGTATCCCAAGATATTCCAAGGAACGGGTACTATATCGGGAGAACACACCCTACGCCTTGTGCCACATGCAATCCCGTACAGTCTGTCTACACCGCGACGGGTTCCTATTCCCATGAAAGAAAAAGTCAAAGAAGAACTGAACAGGCTAGAACGAGAAGGAATGATACAGAAGGTCGAAGAACCGACAGAATGGTGCGCGCCTATCGTTTCTGTAATGAAGCCGTCTGGAGCAGTAAGGATCTGCGTTGACTTAACTCAATTGAACCTGTTCGTCAGACGAGAGCGTCATCAACTGCCAACAATTGAGCAAGTTATGGAAAGCTTCCAGGAAGCCAAAGTCTTCTGTAAACTAGACGCGCATTCTGGTTTCTACCAGATTAGGCTTTCCGAGGAATGTCAAAAGCTCATGACGTTCATTACGCCGTACGGGCGGTACTGCTACCGCAGGTTGCCGTTCGGGATTACATCCGCACCTGAAATTTGTCAAAGAAAGTTCTCGCAAGTCCTAGAAGGCCCACACGGCGTACTGAACTACATGGATGACATTCTGGTGTACGGCAAGAACCAAGTGGAACACGACAAGCGGCTTTGTAACGTCCTCAGACGACTTCAACAAACAGGCGTAACTCTCAATAGGGAAAAGTGTTGTTTCTCAGTTAAACAGGTTGCATTCTTAGGGATGATCTTCGATGTCAATGGCGTGCGTCCAGACCCCGAGAAAGTTAGAGCAATCAAGCAATTGCCAAGACCCCAAAACGTCGCTGAGGTTCGATCCTTGTTAGGTATGATGAACCATCTCGCAAGGTTTTTACCAGATGCAGCCCCGCCGCGGTGGTCTAGTGGCTAAGGTACTCGGCTGCTGACCCGCAGGGCGCGGGTTCAAATCCCGGCTGCGGCGGCTGCATTTCCGATGGAGGCGGAAATGTTGTAGGCCCGTGTGCTCAGATTTGGGTGCACGTTAAAGAACCCCAGGTGGTCTAAATTTCCGGAGCCCTCCACTACGGCGTCTCTCATAATCATATAGTGGTTTTGGGACGTTAAACCCCACATATCAATCAATCAATTTTACCAGATGCAGCTTCAACGTCTGCTCCTTTACGCGGCCTCCTCAACAAGGACAGCGACTGCTTTTGGGGACATCAACAAGAGACAGCTATTGAGAGGATCAAGACCACTCTCTGCTTAGACAGATGCCTGGCGAGGTACAACCCCCGGTACTCGACAATTGTATTGGCGGACGCGTCTTCACTAGGGGTTGGCGCAATACTCCTCCAGGATCAGCCATCTGGTGAGAGACGTCCTGTTGCATATCCCTCCAGATCGCTCACAAAAACAGAGCAGAGGTATGTACAGATCGAAAAAGAAGCATTAGCTTTAACTTGGGCTGCGGAACGCTTCGACGAATTCCTAAGAGGCCTCACGTTCCTATTTGAGACGGATCACAAGCCTCTCGTCCCGCTGCTGGGTCGAGATCCTCTTGATTCTCTACCGCCAAGAATTCAAAGGTTGAGAATGCGTGTTATGCGGTACTTGTTCTCGCTAACACACGTGCCGGGGAAAAGCATTGCTATGGTGGACACACTTTCTCGCGCGAGAGTGATGAACACTGCGCTTTCGGTCAGAGAGTAGTCTGAAGCAGACGTTTCAGCTCACGTGGAGGGAGTCGTTCAGTATGCGTTCTCTGACGACATGCTCGAACGCATACGCTCAGAGCAAGCAAACGATCCCGAATGTGCGTCGTTGCTCGAAGCTCAAATGCAAGGTTGGCCCACTAAGCACTACACACCACAACTTCTCAAGCCAATCTGGGCGCATCGGGGTAACATCACGGTATGCAAGCAGCTGCTTTTGAAGGACTCACAGCTGGTGATTCCACGAGCGCTGCGGAAAGAAATGCTTCGGAGGGTTCACGAGGGACACCAGGGAATTGCACGCTGCCGCGCGAGCGCTAAAGAATCTCTCTGGTGGCCAGGAATTAGCAAAGACAATGCACAAATCGTGGCCAACTGCCAAGCATGCGCCACAGAGCGTACCCAGCTTTCCGAACTAATGATTCCATCGGAAACAACCGAGCTGCCATGGCAGAAAATTGAAATTGATTTATTTGAGATGAAAGGAGCTGTGTATCTTGCCGTTGTTGATTATCACGCCAGGTATCCTGAGCTGGCTCTGCTGGATCGAGGAACGTCGTCGAAGGCGGTCATCCAGCACCTGAAAAGCTGCTTTGCCAGACATGGGATACCGCAAACGGTAGTATCAGACAACGGACCACAATTCATCTCATTCACGTTTGCTGATTTTGCAAGAAACTACGGCTTTAGGCATGTCACAACAAGTCCTCGTTACCCTCAAGCTAACGGGGAAGCTGAGCGCATGGTAGGGACTCTTAAAAGACTTTTGAAGAAGGCAGAGGACCCGTACATCACATTGCTGAACTCTAGAAACAAGCCGGGTCCAAGTGGCTATAGTCCAGCGCAGCTGCTAATGAGCCGCCGTTTACGCTCAAAAGTACCCTGCATGCCATCCGCGCTAAAGCCTGAAGCAGTAAAGGCTTCTTGGAAAGAGCAAGACGAAAAATACAGACAAAAAGAAAAGATGTATTTTGACAAACGTCATGCTGCGAGACCTCTTCCCTGTCTATCCGCAGGCACTCAAGTATGGCTCAAAGACAGAGGCGCCGAGGGCACGATCCTTCGTCCTTCTAAAACACCGAGATCCTACTGGGTCCAAACTGAAGGAAAAACCGTACGCAGAAACAGGCGTCTTCTGTTACTTCTGCCACATGGAGGAGAAACAAGCCCCGTAGGGATAGAGCAGCATCCACGAAACAGCGAGCCAACGGACGCGACGGACAAAGACATCGTAGCTACCAAGTCGTATGACATCCAAGCGCCTCGTTCATCGAACAAAACTTCAAGTCCTGAGCAAAGAACGACGCGATATGGGCGCGTCATACGAGCTCCGAAAAGACTTGGTATTCATGATTAATTTCTGAAATGCTTTTCTTTTTTTGGCAGGCCCACGATGGCTATAAAACGGGGAAGATGTGACGTCATCCTGCAGCATTTCGTGGTCGCCTGCTCCAGAGACAAGCGCCATGACACGCGCTGTCTTGGTTTCCTTTATCCGGTTATCACGGGATTCATGTAATCATTCCGACTGTATATATTTCACGACGAAACATTAAAGAGGGCTTTTTTTCTTGGTCACGAGGTAACGAGCGTCTGTCGATCACTCTGACGAGCTTGACGTAAGTGAAACTAGTGAAACGGCCGCCAGCGCATCATGAGCGTGGCATGTAGTCATGTTGTTACATGGCGCGCATCCCATAATTATCATGTTTGCACCCGTCACATATATTCGTCATCTATTCACGTACTGTAATACCAAACTTTGGCATATTCGACGGTGGCGAAACGGCCGCGAGCGCATCATGAGCGTAGCATGTGGTCATGTTACATGACACGCATGTCATGACTTTCATGTTAGGGTCTGTCGCTTGTGTTTGCCATGCAATCATGCCATGTGAACGAAACCACCGCAAGAGCTACAAGATTATGAAATGTAAATTATGCCATTCATAACATACGTGTCATAATTTTCATGTCATCACTATCGAAACATGTTCTTCATACAGTCATGTTATGCCATACCACGTTTGGTATTGATACGATCATCGAAACGGCCAGGAGAGCTAAATATCGTAGGCGGCTAGATAGATAGATAGATAGATAGATCGATAGATAGATAGATAGATAGATAGATAGATAGATAGATAGATAGATAGATAGATAGATAGATAGATAGATAGATAGATAGACAGATAGATAGATAGATAGATAGATACGCTCAAAGTAGCCGAATTTCGCTAAGAAATGCTTCGCATTTAAAACCTAGTTCCAGTGGCACTGTGGGGCTCCAACTCGGGCCCGCTAAGTTCCTGCCAAGTATTCTATCGCTGAGCCACGCCGGCGCTTGAGGCTTGTTGGCAAACTAGCCTCACGGAGGCTTGATGTCGGGAAAGAAATCACGACAATACGACTTATAAAGCGCTTTAAATAAGTGAAAGAAAAGTCGTCGCACAATGCGAATAGCGTAACGAGTGGGCCGTGCGATGCTCCAACTAAAACAGGAGCTTGTTTTTGTGCATCTGTTAACTGTGGCGCATAACTCATTTCAGGCATTATTCCTCATCGCCGTCAGCAACTGTATTAGTAATTGGCACAAAATTCCTCGCAATAGTTTAGCGTATACCACGCTTCTCAGAAGAATGAAAAAAATGGCATAGCGACTGCCGGCCTACTACCCTAAAGTATTTATTAATTATGCCGTAGGGGGCATCAAGCAAGTGTGCTTGCAGCAGTTACCCAATGAGTGTAGAGGAAAGGCTCTGAAAGGCCGCTATTCTAGCTTTCGCTGTGACTGTGCAGCATCTTCCGCGCAGACCTGGCGTTTTTTTTTAAAATGAAGCTCAAGCTGAATCTGCAAACCGTCGACTTGGGGTTCAGATTTGGGGTCTCTGAAACTACCGTGTCTAGGATTTTTGATAAGTAACTGCTGATAATTTCTGATAAGTGACTGCGAAAAGTTGATTAAGAAAATAAAAGGAGGCGGTGTTGGTTGCCACTTGGATGAGAACGCGAAGCATAAGAAATTTGCTGTTCTTCCATCAGCTGATGGTTTCACCCACCACCTGAAAAAAGTGGCATCAAGATATGACGTCCGGATGGTTATTTCTGCCAGGAACAAGTTATTTACCTTATATGCCAAAGTAGATAGGCGAGTCGCTAATCGCACATATGTCCAGCAAGATACATGTAATGTTAGTCATATTTATAGTTATCTATAATGTATCGCTGGTTTTGTCTGCTCCATTCCCTTGTCATGCAACCTTGTATACGTAAGTCAGACGATTCACTGTTGAAATGCCGGACTTTGAGAACATTTTAATACTCTGAAAGGCCACTCCGGCCTTCATTTAGCAGCCCACTGTAGGAAATGCGGCTGTGTGCCGCTCCTTTATGAGACTTCTGTTCTATTTTGGCATAAAAACCGAAGAGAGCGCGAGCTTTTGAGGCTGCGCATATTCGCAAGAGGTCTGAGTCGTGCGTCAGTGTTCCCTTTGTGATTATACACGATAAGGAGTTGACCTATCTACGTTTTGCATGACGTGCGTGCTTTCCTGATGTTGGCCAAGCTTTGTTGATTTGGCCTCTCGTGCCTTTTCTCCTCCCCCTTCGCCCTCCCTTGATTTTTATTCTTTCCTGTATATATTGCCTAGGTCTTGCATTAAAGCTTCAGTCGATAGTCCGCGCTTGTCTGTCTTTTTTCTCTTTGTGCTTCCGTATGGTTTTTGCGCAGTGCACTTATGGATCAGCACCAACTTTCCCAACTAGCCATTCTTCCTAGTACAAGGGTAGCACCCAGTCAAGTTCCTAATTAGCAGTTCCTTAACAGGTGTTTTTACTTTTATATCAGAAAAGTGAGGAGAAAGGGCTAGTGACAGGCACATTACTGAGGACTGTTGTATGTTGGACAAGGTGCGGCGTGGTGATGTGGTGCTTGCTGATCAACGGTTTGACATATCAGAAAACGTTAGATTTTACTGTGCAGGGCTCCACATTCCAACTTTTACCAGAGGTAAAGAGCAGCCTTCAGCTGAAGAGGCGAAAAACACATAACTAGCTAATGTACGCATCCCCGTGGAAAGAGTCATTGGCCTCATTAGAAATAACTTTGTCATACTGAAGTCGATAATTCAGATTAATTTTCTTACCCGCTGATCTTGAGATGTATTGGCACCAATAGATGAACTTGTCACAGCGTGCTGTGCTCTTTCAAACGTTTGTTCGTCCAATGTTGCAGAACTAAATAAGCCAATGACAAGCCTTAAAGCATTTTCACACCCTTGTGCATGCTGTTATAGCAAACGTTTTCCAAAACTGG
Source organism: Rhipicephalus microplus (assembly GCF_013339725.1). Taxonomy (NCBI): domain Eukaryota; kingdom Metazoa; phylum Arthropoda; class Arachnida; order Ixodida; family Ixodidae; genus Rhipicephalus; species Rhipicephalus microplus. Next base: position 5,566 of record NW_023607996.1, on the reverse strand, counting down.
CATGGCTGTCAATTGGAAACAGAAACAGCTCAACATATAGAGAATAATAGGTAGTAGGTGGGGCTACCAGAACGTTATGGCAGTAAACGTTACTGCAGCTTGTTAAATTGGTTCTTAAAAAAGAAATATTTCCCGCGTGCATGGTAGTATACAAGAATATATCAACATTGACTCGAAGCCGTGTAGAAATGGAAATCAATATGTTCAGTAGTGCCCCTTGCATCTATGTAAAAATTCTGTTGAAGTTCAATCATGATTGAGCATTGACAATGCATTTGACATGTAGCTTTCGTGGTATCCGTGCACAGTTTTTTGCATGTCAAGGCTGAAATGTACTAAGAATTTCGCACATCTTCATGGATGACTTCACTTATGTGGAAGATGTTTTTCTCTTTTCGTTCTCTAATTTAGTGCATTGTACTGCAACTTGATATGACTTCTGTAACATATGTGCAAAGAAATCCATTTTGCTTTTGTGGTTATATATGTGAGGCCTAAACAACGAAAATGCAGTAGTCTACCTTACAAATAGCCATTTGTGTCTGCACCTGGTAGTAAAACGTATGACATTTCAGCAGTTAGAATACACCATTCTCTGCCGTTAAACAAGTGTTTGCACAATTGGAAATTCATGACATCACAAGCAAATAGGCGCGTTTCAATTATTCCACCACTTACCACAGCAAGTGCATCTGATGTAGCTCCGACATAAGGTTGTGGTCTGTTCAGGTGTAGTCCAGATCATAGGCACGTCAGGTTGCTTTGCTTAGGACGCTCCTTAGCTTGATAAGCCTCGTGGGCGTCTTGTTCATGGTTAATGCCCTACATCACAGCTGGCATCTTGACTTTTTTTTTTCGACATAGCACACAGCTTTCAGCGAGGACACACGGTGTATGTCCACATTTGTGTGACACACCCTTTTCGTCTCTGAGGTGGTTGCCCTGCCGGCACGACACACCCTTTTCGTCTCTGAGGTGGTCCCCCTGCCGGCACTCTGTAGAAATTACTGCTGAGAGCCGCTGTCTTGTTTAGTGAAGACATCGACACGTTTCAAAGCGTCGTCACTCAACACATAACTTGATATAAAGCTTTCTGACTTCTGGGCAAATGCTTCATAAGTGCAGGCTGGAGATTCCTTCCAAAATAAACCTCCTTAAGTCTGCTTTCCGCCATTGCTTGTGGTTGTTTGAATGCGCCACAATACTCGGGCAAAATAGAGATTGTTAGTAGGCACTATTCCTGCTAGCTTGATTGAAGAGTAGAGGTTCAGCAGTTCCTCCGATGAGGACGGTGGCATTTTCATTCTTTTGTCGGTCTTCTAGGCACCAGCTCGGCTGCCGTCTAGAAGCCTTTTTCTTGTTTTCGAAGACGTGAAATCGATGTCTTTAAGCCATATAAACTGCACTTTTGAATGTGCGCAGGCAGCCGTGCGTTCTCCTTTCAAGTACACGTTATTCATTCCTCATTTTCACGCCCTGTGTCCACGGCGAAGAGGCACGCTCTAATGTGCGAGCACGCCTCATCTACTCCTGCCATGCAGGTGCAGTGGGCAGTGAGAATGATGCCTTTGCCTTGCATAGCACCCCACACCTTCAGTGGATGGTTTCCTAATCACTGAGAAAGGTTTACTTGCAATGAGAGTAAGAATACCACAAAATCTACGCGCACAGACAACGCACTTTGTCTCCAAAGTTAGCACACATCATTTTAGCTCAGCTTCATGGAACGTAAGCTGGCACTAGCATGAGAAAAGCAGGTGAATATGAAAGTCTCATTCACATTCTTATGTCATTGCGCTCTCGCACAGAAACAGTAAAAGGTACGTTGCCTTTCAGATGTAGACATAACTCGGCAATAGTGTGAGATAGCACAAGCACCTGAATTGTTCATGAACAAAACACTTCACACTAGTGCCACAAGCGTAAAAAAAGTAACGCAAGGTGCAATAACGATGAGAAGGAGCACCAACAGTTGAGTGAGTGAGCAAACAACGTTTTTCGCTTCCTGCAGGTTACCGGGCGGGGTTCTCACCTAGGAGTCGGCTGAAAGACCATGTCTCTAAGTAGCTTCCTTGGGCTGCTGGATCGCCCAGATTTGATTATTTAGTACTGAGCTGATCAGCATAGTCCGCCAACACTCCCGAAGGTCCTCATTGGAGGCTGCTTCTCTCATAGTGCCAAATAGTGCTGGACACTCCCAGAGAATATGAGCTAGTGCGGCCCCATTACCACAATACTTGCCACGAATTTGGTCATATACAAGTCGGGGTAAATGTGTTTAATATTACCGATTAGTGTGGGTGCCTGCTTTGTAATGGCGGCCATTGAACAGACTGGGCCCGGTAGAGCTTGGAGGGAGGCGGGGAGTATTCCCATCGTGAAGTCCATATGACTTGGTAATGTAGCTGAACTTGCTAAGTCTATGCCCCCCACTTCCACTCCTCCACATCAGTGTCCATACGGGTAGTGTCCTCCACGAACGTAGCTTGGAACGTGATACCTCGAGCGACGTCGTGCGCCACCTCGTTGAAATTGACCTCCGTGCGGTCGACGGTTGTTGTGGGCGGTAAATCAGAGGATGCATGTATTTTAGTCCGTCAGAGCGGGTTTTGCTTTTAGTAAGGATTTCCAACGTCACCAGAGAAATCTACCATTTAGCAAAATAGAAACTGCTGTGCTGAGTCACTGATAATATACTGGACTTCGGTGTTAGCTATGGCGAGCGCGATAGCTACCTGCTCTGCCGTATCCACGTGATTTATGTTGATCGAAGCGCTGGTATGCGTTTCTGCGTATGGTCTACAACAGCAGAAACAAAACGGTGATAGCTTGGATAGCGCGCTGCATTGTCGAAGACCGCACCTCATTGCTTTCGGAGCATAAGTTTGGCTCCACTGATTCTTCTAGCTTGTTGTGCTCAGGGGATTGTTCTTTGGCAATAGTGGTATTATCAATTTAGTGCGGATTTCGCGTGGTATGTCGTATTTATACCATGCTGTGAGTGATAACAAATGCCGAAACTGTCGAGATATTGGCCATCGGCTTCGCATTGCTCATGCGCTCGTATGCGAGATTTGCTGCATTTCAAATATTTTTTCAGGGGTGTTATGAACGCCTAGCTTAAAAAAAATTTCAGGGCTTGTTCTCTGTCGAAGCCCCAGCGCTTGTTTAAAAACTCGGCTGAGGAGCCTTTGAGTTTAGTTTTTTTTCCGCCGCTAACGATCGATGGCAGGCATTGACAGAAGTAATGTGGCTGAGAACGAAGGAGTTGATAAGCCGGAGAATACTACATCCTTCCATGTCCTGATATTTTTAGTTATTCCTTTAATGAGTCGCATCGTTTGCACAACTTTGACTTCTAATTGGCAGATTGTCTCACCATTTCTGCCCTTGCTTTCGACCAGATTTCCTAAGACCCATAATTTATCGACTGTTGATATGACGCGTCCATCAGCTGTCTTCAGGGTAATGTCTGTATGGGAGGTTGCTGGACTATCTGTTTGGATGATGTGCCTTAAAAGGCCAACTGCATCACAATTTTACTTGGGCGGAAACAGCCATAATACTTAGTATATGTACGGTAAATTACGATAACGACAGTGAAAATCTTGCAGTCGCATAATCAATTTGATTTTGATTTGATGATAATTGATTTGTGGGGTTAACGTCCCAAAACCATCATATGATTATGAGAGAAGCCATACTGAAGGGCTCCGGAAATTTCTACCACCTGGAGTTCTTACCGTGTACCCAAATCTGAGCACACGGGCCTACAACATTTCCGCCCCCATAGGAAATGCAGCCGTTGCAGCCGGGATCGAACCCGCAACATGAGGGTCAGCAGCCCGAGTACCTTAGCCACTAGACCACCGTGGTGGGGCAAAAATAACCCGCATATTCAATTTGCGATTGGTGCTCTGATTGTCAGCAAGCTGACGACGCGGTGCTCCAGCGGTGTGCCCAGGCAAATCGGACAGAGCCGTATATAACGAACACTACAGAACGCCGCCGCGTCGCTCCTTGTGAGCAATCTTCCCCACCGCTGAATTGCTCTGTGCGTTTGTGCTGCCTTGGCACCGCCAAAACACCACGCGTTCAGAACGCGTTTGTGCTGCAGTGAAGTCGATGGCAAGTCAAGTTCAAATCAAGCAGCATTTCTGAATACGGCAGTCAGATGCTGCTAACCCACCAGTGGGAAGCCAGGACCAGCGTTGATAAGAGGAATGATCACGCAGCTTTCTTTAGTTAACATATGGTGTCATCCATTGGCGGATGCGGAGTGGCCGGTGAACTCTGCGCCGAAGCACTCCACTGTGGCGGAGGGCAACTGACGGGAATCTGCCAACGGTAAGAGGCCTTATTGTGCGCGCACATAAGGGCTCCCTGGCCAATGGAACACACGCGCACCCTCTCGAGAAAATGGCTGGGTCAGAATGAAGGCGATATCAGTGTCTCTCTTCTTGCTTGAGTGGCATGCTGCGCACAGTGACGTTACGCTAGGAAAAGTGAGCTCCGATGTGAGGCGCAGCCAACGTGACAGGCGTCCGTGGGCACGTCCAAAGTTTCAAGGCACTGGACGCTTGCGACTTCTGGTTGAATTTGCCGATTTTTACGGAGTAGAGAAAGTTGCTCCGTGGAGTGGATTTCGCGATGGAGCTGCCCAGGATATGCCTTTAGAACAGGCATGCTTTTCATGGAGCAGAAAAAAGTATTACTGGAGGTGCTACGAATCTGCCAACTAATGACACCTATACAAAAACACACCAGGAGGCCGTCAGCGATGTGCGTGTTTGAAGAGCGTGGAGCAGGTGATTTTTTTGTCGTTTACGTCACTTCCGCTCAGACGTTATGGTGTCGTTTCTAGTTTCGGTCTTAAAAACACCGACGTTTGCAAGCTTTTTTCCAAGGTAAGCGCTTGTGTTTCGAAGGCAACAATTGACCGGCAACACTACCTATTGCTAGAATACCCATATTTTGACTTTGTGCGGAGTGCCAAATTTCATTGCAGTTGGCGTTTAAGTGTGTGGCGGTACAAGAGGAGTTTTCGGACTTTTCTGCCGAACAAGAGAGCCCTGTAATGCGTTTACCGCTTCAAGTACGTGTTCTTCTATAGAGCCGTCGCTGCCATCACATATTCAGAGAGTACTCTTGTTGGCATATATGCTGTGCTCAAGCCCGGAATCATAGATAGTTTTGAGGGCAAACTGCGGAGAGCTAAGTTGAATAACATAGGAGATATCACGGAGCCCTCTGGAGTTCCTGAGCTTTCTATGGGTATCTCAGATGAGAACTTAATAACCTCCCTGTCCTTCCTCTTTCCATCCTCCTCCTCAGATGATGTGAGTGCGCCCACTTTGACTGAAGCTTGTCGGTTTGTAAGCAAGTTGCGAAATAATTATACGTTCGACTTCCGAATATCAGGGCGGTAATCTGTTGAAGTATTGTACTATGTGTAACGTTATTGAATGCTTTCTTAAGAGATAAACCTTGTATAGCTCGGGTGAGCTGTTAGTGACTTGTATTACTTCGTGCTTCAATTGAGGCATAGTATCCTGCCATGAAAGGT